>JAUCNO010000191.1:11473985-11500808 GCA_032353835.1 Enteromius viviparus
ATTCGTCGGTCACCGACGTGACGTCTCCGTTCCCTTCTTCAGGGAACGAGGGTTACATACGTAACCGAGACGTTTCTCTATATATATATTATTTAAAGTAAACATGCTCTGGTGAGTTGCATAACACTTTAACAGAGTAAGCTATCAAGGACCTTGAATAAGTATATCAATGCATAGGAATGTGGTTTGCTGTCTGTTTTCCAGCACTTTAGAGACTTGATCAGTTAATCTCAGTGATAAAGATGTCACTGTCACTGAAAAAGCCTTTTTAAACATCTCTACATACAATCACTGAATTAAACCAGACAAGCTCTCAGTGCAAATTTGCCAGCGATCAATAGCCGTGAAAGCACATGCATCCTGACTAACAGGAAAATATCTACCTTAGAAGCACTATGTGTTCCATTCGTAATATACGAGACAGCTCTAGTGCTGACTTCTCATTGGTCAATATAGAGATTCAGTCCCAATAAAATCTATGATTTTGATTGATTTGGTTGGTTAATTTTTAAGCTTGTTTCTGTTTTAAAAGCAAGCTAAAATGCTAATAAAATTGATGCAAATTTATTTTGTAAACTGCTTGGTTCCAGAAGAGCAAAGAATAAGCGTAGTCTTTTGTTTCAGAAGTGCTTTATTTCAGTTTAATATGGCTTTCACCCACAAATAGCACACACAAATATTTGTTACCCATCACAAAGACCTGCCAGAATTTTGAAATGTTTTTTTGTTCTCATAAACAAAACCTACTCGTTTGCTTTAAGATCTTTTAAAATTCCAAAAATAACCAGTGATTATGAATCTTAAGTCAAGTTGCTTTTTGGAAATTGGTTTCTCAGTGTGACAATATTATGGTATTAATTACTGTATATTTATGAGAGCATCAAATTTAGATTTCTTCAAATCAGAACCACAAAACAAGATGTTCAATGACAACTTAAGGAAAGCGGCCTTAAGATTATAATAAAAATGTTCACATATTTTCTCACACAGACTTATTTCTGGATCTCGATCAGGGCTACAAAAAGCGTTATTGTTGAAGAGAAAATAATATATTAATATTAGTGCTGTCAAACCATTAATTGTGATCAATCGCATCCAAAATAAACAATTTTTTTGTGTACTGTGTATATTTATTAAACACACACACACGCATGCATATATTTAATAAAAATATGTTGTTTATATATTAAATATATAATTTATATATATTTACGTACATATTACATACATATACGTAAATATTTTCTGAATATATGCTATATGTGTGTGTCTTTATATAGACACACATGTATAAACATTTATTGTGTATGTAATATATTGCAAATAATAATTTGACAGCACTAAAAATGTATTATAAAAGATGTTTACATGCATGTTGGGCAGTGAATCAGCACAATATCTGAGCTACATGACTGTCATTAGCACAAGCTATATCATCATCTCAGTTTTTATATTATAACCTTCATCAAAACCTGGTTATGACTGAAAAGTTTTAAAGGCACTGAAAAAACAGCTTGTCAGAAAAATATAACTTATATAACAGAAATCATGTATTCAAAATATATAATTCAACAGCTCAGCACTGAACTGACATGTAATCAATACGTCATTCTCAGACGATTTTTTATTTTAGTGAACTTGTATATGAATTAATACTTGCTGACCATAAATATTTATACAGGACTTAAACCACTTATACAGGAAGTCAAAAAGTGCTTGTATCAAATTAATAAGCAGACAAATCAAACAAAGTCATTATATTTACTTTTCACAATTACAGCATCATCAATACAGTGCTGACTTATATTGCATATAATACTGACCACAGTCAAAGTGATAATTTACTTCAACAGTATTCACTGCTGAGTAGCAATTTCAGTAGTAATTAAGATCTGAAAATGATCTAAACGAAGTTTTGTTTGGATTTTAATATATCAGGGTTTGATGATAGACTTTAGCTCAGTTGGGAAGTGGGATAATCAGAAACCAATTGTTGATAATTAATAATCTGTGAACAATGACTTGGGCAGAAATGGGATATAAGGTATGCATAACATCTTGTACTCAATTCTCGGGAAAATGTGTGTTTTTTTTTAAAGGATGATGGTGAATGGAGGTAGGTTGAGTCACAGAAGTGTGCTGGGTTTCCATCTCGTGGTGAATCGCTGATTGTGTTTCAGTAGCAGTAATCGATTTCCTCGTTGGCCAGAACAATAGCGGTTCTGCAGGGAATGTAAACCTGAGAGAGTGGGACAGCCAAAGACAGAAAGAGATCAAAGAGACTCGGCATTTGTTTGAGGCAGTGTAGCATATTCAGAAACAATGAGAAACATGAAGAAGTGTAAGTGTCTAAAGTACTGTGGAATGTGAAGTAGGGGAAAAAAAAAAAGCTTCAAGTGAAAGTCAGACCGCAGTTATTATTTTCATTTTTCAGAAATGTGCAGAATAAAAAATAAATAAAAATGAAAAGTACACTGATATAATAAAAATAGCAATTCCAAAAATAAGCGGAAAGAAAAAAAAAATGAGAAAGAGAAAACATTATTTTATAACCAAAGACCTTCACTGAATAGTTAGAGAGTAAATTGCTGCTTGTGTGTCAGCAGACAGCAGATATATATGAAAAGTTGAAATATATTAAATGATTTTGACAACACTAAATGCAGTAATGATAGAAATAAAATAAATAATAAATAAATAAATGGGTAAAATATATTATAAATGTAATCTTTGTATTCATGCTGATCTCTGATGTTTTTTCAAGACTTAAATTATACATTTAATAAAATAAATGGTAATAAATAAAATATAAAAATTTTACAACCTGAGGAAACATAACCCTTTCATAATAAGAATCAAATTATTTGATGCACTTTAAATATTTAAACACCTTGACACAGTCATAATGGTTTCCGGTGGTCCTTTCTATGATATAATATAGTTTTAATCTTCCCTGCATGTCTTTGCATGCTGGTTGCACATAACTTCAATTTGGAGGACTAACGTTTGAGAAAATATGAATATTTGAATAATATTTGAAAGAACAAAAATAGCTTCCCAGCCTTTTCCAAAGAAATAACAAATGTTTATAATTTCTTTTTTTACACGCCAGTCAGCTTTTATGAAATCAGCTTATATCACATAGCATGGCATTTCTGACTTTATGCCTCCCAAAATATTAAATTAAACACATGCCATAACAGAATGTTAGTATGAACTGCACAGTACATGTATTTTTTTAAAATAAATAAATATATCCAATTATTAAAATGTTAAATGAATTGCCTGAAAAAATGCTAAATACTAAATTTGTTAGAAAACAAATAAAATAAAATAAATAAATAAAATTAAATAAATATATATATATATATATGAAATTTTGAAGTAGGCTATGAAAATGGTAAAATAAGTAAAGGTAAAATAGCATAAAATACTACAGTTAAGACCTATTAAAGTGGATAATGGTAAGTTCCCTTACTACCTGTACATATGATTAAAAAAAAAAAAACTGTACAGAACATTACATGTCATTTTACAGTAGTATACTGTTTTTGGAAGTCGAAAAAGCTGTATAATTTACAGTAAATAAACGTAAGAGACATGCATCGAAATCCCTGCATTACATCTATTGCATTATATCAGTTTCATATGTGTTACCATGATGATGTTTAGTGTTTGTATGAATGACTATTTAAAAGCATCACGTGACTTTCTCGTGACCACCTGGTTTCTATGGTTATCAGTGGACTGCAAAGATTTGGAACGGTGTAGATGGACTCATGATGTAACCATTCCATTCCATTTCACAGAAACATGTTTCTCCTGCACTAAACCTGAACAGCACACAGCAGTGGTGGATCCCTGACCCATGTCTGCTGCTGATCAAGCGTTGTTCCTCTGTAAGAAAGCCTCCCTCAGGACTCGCTTTTCAATATCTCCTCCCTCGCCTAACGAGAACACCTCCGAACATGTTTGCTCGCTGTGAATTCCTCCACCGGCGGAGCGCCACGGGAGTCAACGACTTGCTGCCGAAACACTGACAACCAACATCGGTGACTAATTAAACACACTCGGCGGGGAGAGACAGAACCGCAGCGCTCCGCTGCCGAGAGTGAATCACCGCACCTGCCGAGACTAAAAGTACCGCCGTGTGTCAACAACATTTACTTTCCAGAGCCGCTTAAAACAATGGTGACAAATGGCGGATTAATCGGCTAACAAAGAACAGCAGAGGTCTCTGATGTCATTGTTACAGCACGCCACACACATGCTGATTATTGCAACCGATGCAATATGACGCGCGTTAATAAAATGGTATCATTTCAAATTAGATTCTGGCTTTTAAATATAGATGTGTTTGATTAAATGTGCAGTGGAGAATGCGCAATGAGGATCAAAGGTTCGGACTCGAACTTAATCGAGATACAATTGGTATTAATTGCATTTGGATTAATAGGATGGTTGGGCCAGTGACATGAAGCTTAACTATTCATTTATTCAGAAATTGGGCCTGAATTAAAAATTCAATTCACACAGGCAAGCACATCAAGCATATTATTTTTAATGATTTATTTTGGTATTTTCTGAAGACACAGAGACACAAATGTTAAGGAGACTGCCCTGATTACTAACAAAGAAAAAACTAAGGTATTAATAAATTTAAAAAGTTTAAATGATGTGCACTATTTCATTTATGCAAAAGTAGTTAATGTTTACCAATACATTATTAAAATCAGAAGTTTAATCTATTAATGTTATTTAATGGCTTTGAGCTAACATATGAACAGTTGTATATTTAGTTTACAGGTGTATTTGTAACTACTGTTATAAAAAAAATGAATAAATAGCATATTATATATTGGTAGTTTAAAATGAAAATGAAAATAAAAGCCTTAAACAAACAAACAGAGAAATGTATGTGTATATATATATATATATATATATATATATATACAGCTCTGGGAAAAAATAAGAGACCACTGCCATTTCATGCCAGTCTTTGTTAAAGAGCTGTATATATACATATAAAATACAAAATTCACAATATAAAATTATTATTTGTTCACTAAACAATGTTACATACAAAATTGTAGTGCAAAAACTTGAATATTCTTTCCTTATCGCCACACAGCTAGTCTATATACACAAATATAATAAAAAATTCACAATATAATACTAATTATTTGTTCACTAGACAATGTTGCGTACAAAATTTTAGTGCAAAAATGTAAATATTCTTAAGTCGCCATGCTGCTATTTTGTGCTAAATGTGCTCTGCACTGCATTTAAAATCACTGCCATTTTTTCAGCACTAAACTCAATCTTTTCTATGCAAATTAGACTCATTATATATGCTTTATTCATACAATTCAGTCCATTTTCCTGACGCAACTAACGCCGCGTAACAGCCATCCACGAATAGCAAGATTAAATAAAATTTTGATGGGAAATTCTGCACCAGCGTTAGACATTAAGGGCCGGTTTCCCGGATAGGGATTATATTAAGCCAGGACTAGACCTTTGCTAATTTAGGACATTTAAGAATTTTTAGAAACATGTTGTTTATATCTGTGAGCATTTTAAGACCAAATGTATTTGAAGCTTTTTCCAGTTTAGACAGCTCTTAACATTTATTTTAATCTAGGACTGGTCTTAAACCCTGTTCGGGAAACTGCCCCTTAGACTTTTAACAATCGTTTTTATAGTTAATTTAACGAACTACGTCTGTGGTTGCTTCAATAAATTGACATTTTGTTACATAATGGGATGACATTTAAGTATCAAAGCACAATTTTTGTTGAAGTTTTGTTTTTTCAGACTGTCAAATATTCAAAAAACCACTTTTTGAAAAATTACAGCATTTCAAGGTTTGTTGTAAAAGCTGGCAGAAGGCATATAGCAGGTGTTTGAGGGCCTTGACGGAACATGAGGTTTATTGTTCTCATTGTGCTGAGCCTCTTTTTGCTTCAAGGACAAGCAAAGCCGGATCAGTGAACATCATGCGCAAAACAAGCTTGGTTCACGTGCCTCAGGGAGACGTCGGAGTCTTATGATGACCTTCTGAAGATGGGCACATTGTGTAACCTTAAAACAAGAACACTCCAAAACAATCCACTGCCTCCTTCTCCCCCTCAAATCCATGTTCACAGGTCTCTGGCGAATACGCTCGCAGACTAAACACACCTGTCTCTTATCTCATCCCTGCTTTTCAAGTGCTCCTCGACTGAAGCAGAGCAAGAAACTTCAGCTGGATACTGATTTATGGTGCGTGGACACAGAGATTGAGAGCAAAAAAATAAATAGTAAAACGGTTACATGATACACTTACACATGTTACTAAATCCATCACTTTAAGATAAAAAGGCAACTAGCAGGGGAATGTTTGGAAGGCAGTTATCTGTCTTTTTGTAAATGAAAATGAAAAGATTTTAGTATGAGATGCTGGTAAATGACTGACATGCATGCAGGTGAAGCTGAACTCTTAATGATTGTTCATTAAAGCATGAATAGAGGAAATTAACTAAATATATGTGAAATTATTAACTATCTGCACTGCAACTATCAGATGTTAACAACCATTAGATTGCATATATCTGATTTGTAAATTAACTATATACTATATTACTATTACATCATTTCCTTCATCATATAAATTTTTTAGCAGAATTTTGAGCTATTTCAGACCACTGAAACATTTGCATTTATTTTTGAAATAAAAAATAAAATATATAAAATTCTCTCTCTGAAGCCCGTTTCTGCCACTGAAAAAAAATAAAAAAATTATTGTAGCTTTTTATCTCACAATTCAGATTTTATTTTCACAAAAATTCATGATACAAACTTACAATTCAAGATATAAAGTTGATATTGCAAGTTATAAAGTAAAAATGATATGAATTTGCAATTCTGTGTATTAAACTCGCAACTGCGAGTTATAAAGTTTATATCATGCAATTCTGACATTTTTTTCCATTTGCATCTCGCAATTCTGTGAAAAAAAAGTTAGAATTGTAACTTTGTATCATGCAATTCTGCCTTTTTAGCTCTTAATAGTTAGCCTGGGCCCGCCCATACTTCCTGTGGTGCTACATTCAATTTCGCGAGCAAAGTTATGCTGCGTCTAAAATTGCTTACAATATAGTATGCGAAAAACAGTATGCAAGGCGAGTAGTATGTCCGAATTCATAGAATTCCAAATTCAGTATGCGAGAAGTACCCGGATGACCTACTGTTTTCGCCCGAATTCTATAGTAGGGATACCATGGACATTTTCCTATTCCATAAGGCTCTGGGAGCAGAGGCGTCATATTTGAAAAATGTGAGCACTCAATGTAAGCACCTCAGGAAGAAAACGTTGTTTACTTTGATTAAATTACACTTGTTTAACACAATCGAAATAAACGGATGACTTGTTGTGACGACGCATGACACGTGACAACATCCATATGGCGGATGTAGAATGTCTGAAATTTCCATTCCTACTACCCCCATTCATACTATATAGAATGGACTTTTTAGCGTTTGGGTAGTACGTTAAATTGTAAATGTAGTACCTACTAAATGTAGTAAATGTAGTATGCGATTTCGGATGCAGCACTAGTATGGCAAAGCTCCTATGAGCTTTAAAGTCACGGAAGCTAGGCTACTTAATTGTGATTATATATCCCTATATTATATATAGTCAGGATTGCAAGTTTGTATCCCACGCTGCTCTTTTTTTTTGCACCAATATCTCAGTGTGAACAGGCCTTTCTTTAACAAAATATGCCAGAAAGACTAATCTTAGACTAATAATTCAACCAAAAAATTATATTCTGTCATTTAGCAATCTTATTTTTTTACTGATTTGTTTGCCTTTTTATTTTTGAACACAAAAAGAGACATTCATTGTTCAATGTCCACACTGCCCAATTCAATAAAATGAAAATAAATGGCCTCTACATTTGCAAGACAAGGAATATCGATCGAAATCCAATCTATTCCTCTTACAAAGCTTTTTAAATCTGGAATATTATAACACAAGTCATGAAGCTTGATATTCACACCATAACTCTGACAGCATATATCCCTTCCAGTTGCATTATGTGGAAAAGAACAGCTGGGATATTCTATTTAACTTCTTTTTTTTGTTCTCTACGAAAGAAACAACACGATTCAATTATAAAAATAAACTAAGAAAGAATTTTCCTAAAATCTCATAGGCAATATTGTGCCTTCAAATAGGACAGCAAGTGGTTAAATTTAGACCTCATTCACATTTCCTTTAGAAAACGTAACAGGTAGTACTAATATCAAATTCCGAAACGATTCGTATAAACACTAAAAACTAACATTTTTCTGGAGATTGTGGGAGTTTTGTTCAAAGGCAAACTCTGAGAGCAAAAAACTTTTTAGGGTTGATAAAAAAATAAATAAATAATAATACAGCACTGCAAACTCTACAATCTATTACACGCTTAGAGATGTGTTAAACAACTAGAAAGTTCACTGCCGGACATTATTCATGATCTAATTTACTGAATTTGGAGCCTTGTCAGCTTCAGAAAACCTCAAAAGGGGGGCGATACGCAAGCTTTTTCGTAATTAGTGCCTCATGAATATCACTGGAATTCAAACAATCCATTTCATATGCAAAACTTTAGGAAACAGACGTAAAAAAGCACAGACGACGCTCGCACCAAATTGATGCCGGGGGCAAGAAATTCATATTTGTTCATCATTGCAAAGTGAAAGGGTGGAATTTTTGACTCGCTCGGCGCCTCCGCAGTCTGACTCCGCATTCCTGATTCTGCCGAATGCGTTGCTTTAAGAGCGCACCGCTTGTCAGCCTGCGCAACGCCTTCAGATGGAAAACCAGAATTTATTGTCACTCACAGAAACAGAGGTGGTGAGCTGATGGACCCATTAAAGAGAAGAAACAGGGAAGAGAGAGGAAAAGTTTACGTGCACTTGCACCAACTTTGAAGCTGCGTCCTTAAATAAATCATGGAGAAAAAATTGCGCTGAAAGGGACCTTACCGTGGCACCTGCCAACCATCACAGTGATTAATTTCTATCTTATGCAGGTGTGTCAGCTCTGAGCTGGGGAAAAGACAAATATCAGAGTGAAAACGTCGCCAAATAGCGCTCCTGTCGTCTTTGCAAGTCTCGCTTTATTCCCTACTGGGAGTGCTACTGGTCGCACACTTGTTAAAATAAACTTTGCGTTTGGCAGAAAGTGGGTGGGAAGCGATATAGAGCTTTCTGAATTAATAAAGTGCTGCAAAGAAAGAATAAAGAGAATGTGTAATTTTGGGGCTTTAATTGATGAAGGCTGTCTTAATGCAGCTGGGGCTTCCAGAAGAGATAAAAGAGGAGGTTTTTGCACAGGGAGCAGAAAGGCTTGCGCAGAACCAAATGTACTTTACATGTGCTTAAAAATATAAGCTATTAGGATGTGCTGCAAACTATGTGCTTTAAAAATCAACAACTCTGAGCAACTGCTAATCAGAAGCTCTGTATCATTAGGAACCACAAGACCCAAGATGCAGTATTGTGTTCAGAAATAGCTACTGCATGCAACTGAATGTTTGTAGAGAGGATGAACTTTAAACAGGACAACTGTCTTTAAATTATTTTAGCCACTACATCTTAAGCATTATAGTGATATTTTATAGCTGATATACTATTATAGTATTTAGTTATATTGTGTTATAATTTCATTTTCAAGTTCATTGCCATTTTAGTTTAAGCAATAGCAGTTTTGTTACGGGCTTCAAATATTTCAGTGCTTCAAGTTAAATTAAATTTCAGTTTGTCGCCAGCACAACACGTTGATTTAAGATTTAAGTATAAGGTTATGTATGTTTCATGTAAGATTTTTTATTAATATTTAATATTTTATTTTTAAATAGTTTTTGTTATAACACAGTGATTTTTTCCCCTTTATAAATAAATATAAAAATAAATCTCTTAATTGATAATATGAATAAATATTATGAGAGGGTCTTTATTTGACTTCCTAACTACAGTACTATATTCTTATTGTATTTTATATATTTGATTTCTCTTATATATATATATATATATATAGAGAGAGAGAGAGACAGAGCGAGAGAGATAAATAAATAAATGTGTTTAACAAAAAAGAAAAAAAAAAAGTTTTGGTTGATGTCCTAAATGAATTTAACCAAAAGAAGGACAACAAAATATGACTTTAATTAAAATGATTTTATCTCTGATGTCATAAATTGAGGCTATTTTGTATTCTGTTGCTGTATTCTTCTGTTTAAGACAACAGCATGCTGATTCTGGATGTGCATTAAATGGATCATTATAAATTGAGACATATATATATATATATATATCAGTATCAGTTTCACAGAGTGTGAACTCAACTTCAGAACCACAACATAAACCAGTCTACTATTTATCATTCTTATTTATATGCAGCGAGAAGCCTAAATCTCAAGACAATACTTTAACACAACTATATTTTCTGCATGAAGTAAGCAGCACTTATAAGTAAATCTCCAGCACTTACTGTATCCTTGACACTATGAAGATCAATGCATAAAAAAAATTAAACCATCACAAAGTCAATTTTTCTGAATTATGCATTTAGCTCAGGGTTTCGCTGCTATTTTCTGTCAAAGGCCTTGAGATCTCTTCAACCCTTGAGGTCTTCCAGAGTACGTTCTGCAAGTTTAATAGTATGAAAATAATACAGCTTATAAATAATGTAGCTTTAATAGATGCTTGTTACAGTATCGGAGCACCTGCTACTGTATCAGACAGAACATGATTACTTCGAGCGCAAGTAATTTAAGACTCACATGTGGCTCGTAGGAGCATTTCATTTGTTGGACCTATTGAACAAAACCACCCTTTCACTCACGAGTCTCTTTTTGAAATTAAGCAAGACTTGGACCGGCAATTAACAAAACCTTATGTTTTGTAAATGCATATGGTGTGAAAATTGTTAGTAATTCTATAGACAATTAAAGGGGCCATATGATCCGATCTCAAATTTTCCTTTCTCTTTGTAGTGTTACAAGCTGTTAGTGCACAGATAAGTTCCCTGAAGCTGCAAAGATTAAAGTTTCAAAACCAAAGAGATATTCTTTATGAAAGTTATGATTTGTCCTAGCCTCCATAAAACAGCTTCTTTAAACACAGCCCCACTTTCCTACATCACAGAGTGGTTTTATTTTCAAACACCGCACAAATGTTTACGCAAAAAAAAAGAAGGCAGAACTATTATTATCGCTTTAGTGTTGCTTCCGGTTGCTGGACACGCTTTGTGTCATTGTGAAACTACTTTGTGCTTCCAAAAGAGAACGTTACTAGAAATCAGTGGTCAAGTTGTCTTCACAACACTATTTCAGAACAGTTCAACACAAATATTAGAGTGTGTTCAGCACATTACTCCTAAAACCTGTCTATGCTGGCTGCACATATCTACCTCTGCAAGAACAGACTGGTGCTTCTGATTCACAACTTTTAAGTTGCGTTTTCTCATTAAAAGAACCTGCTACTTATTATTCAAAGTGTGTATTGGGCAGTGAAGTGCTTGAATTGTTTGTTGTTACTCCGATCACAAATGCAGACATGGTGTTGTGTTTATGAGGCGCGATGTAATGCAATGCATTGCGTAAAAAGACAGTACTAAGTCAATCACAGCGCAGTGGATAGCTGGCAATTCAGATCAAACCTCGCTTTTTTAGAACGATGAGCTGTGTACAAATCGACCTGTTTCAGGAGGCGGGGCTTAGAGGATAAACAAAAATGTACTCCTTTAATGAAACAGTAGTGTAAATGATTTAATGACTCACTCATTACTTGTGTTATTTTAGTATCACTGAGATACAATAATAGTTTTTACTAATATCATGTATTAGATTTCTAATTAAATTTCTAATGTTAATACATTTATGCAATTTAGTTTTTTTTTTATTTTAATGCTGTCAAAGGATTAATCACATCCAAAATAATAGATGTATGTGTACTGTATTTATTATGTATATATAAATACACATGCATACAGTATATATATATATATATTTAAAATATTTACATTTATATACTTACTATATTTCATATATATATATTTTTATATTTGTATTTTTTATTTTAAATAAATACATGCATGCATTTGTATTTACATATACATCATAAATATACACAGTACACACACAAACATATTTTTTTAATCACAATCATTTTACACATTTTATTTCAGTTGATTTATTTTCTAATTTATTAAATGTTAGTTACTCTGGCAAGTAGCTAAAATAATAATTGATATATATAATACACTATTAATAAAATAATAACAATAATAATAAAGTTTAAGTTAAGTTTTTATGGTATTAATTAATAACCATGCTATTAACACATAACATGTAAATTATTAGCTACTGACTGTTACCTCTAGTAAGAGTCACTCAACAAATCAGGGAATAAACAAAAACTAAACAAACAAATATATTTATGAATTAGTTTAACAGATTTGAGACTCCAAAATGAATCAAAATCCCCATTCCTAGTGTGTAAGCTCCTATATTATTTTCTGTGTCTATTTGATCTTTGCATTTACTGTATGGAAAAGACCAGCATGCACATTCTTCAAAATATATCACCTTTTGTGCTCCACAGAAGAAAGTCAACAACACAAAGGTGGATATATTATATTCATGAATTCAGTCTATTAATTTGGTCCCAAGCAGTCATGCAACTAAGCAAACCTAAGAAAACAAACATCCGTTATGCAAATCTTTATTTCGCCACCTTTTACCTACAAGCTCAAGATTGGTCCACATGCTCTGTTTAACAATTACTAAATTATGTTGACAACAGGACAAGTCAGCAAAATGGAAAGTTTGCTTTTGAATTTTTATGGATCTTATTAAATTGTCAGCAGGCCCTTAGGTAAGGAGATGAGGGGGGTGACAAAGAAAATATGAGAAAAATAAGGGAGTGCTCAGAAGCGAGGGAGGAATGAAGACTTGCATCACGAGCTACAGCCTCAAACGGGGGTTTTAAATTTCACGCTATGCATTTAATTTCAATAAAGCCTCTGGAAAGAGAATACACAATGTGACAGCTGGAATCCAAGAGATAGAAAACTTATCTGATGGAGACACGTGACTAGCTAGATTAATTGAACTATGACTACTATATAGATAGTCTTGCACTTGACTCCTGTTTATTACTGCTCTGATAAAGAGCATAATGCATAAAAGGAGCCCAAAGCAACATTATATAGCGACTGCATGGTTTGAAATGTGTACATGCATTACTTGAGTAATGCACGGTTTAAAATGTTGCACATTGCTCCAGTTCAATCACAAAGTTTCGCCTTGAGCTTCAACGAAAGCTCTTTCAGCTTTCAAACACAGAAGGCATTTTGTATGCTAATGCAGGAAACTAAAACAATAAAAAGGAGGAAAGATTTTCTCAGGATGCAGCATGGCACAAAGCTTTTCAGGTTTAGAAACCACACTCAAAAATGAAAATTTGATCAAATGTATTCCACCCCCAGAGCTTCTAATATGTAGATGAGATTGTTGTGTCATCAGACCAGATTTGGATTTAGCATTACTTCAATGGATGCTCTGCAGTGAATGGGTGCCGTCAGAACGAGTGTCCGAATAGCTGATAAAAACATCACAATAGTGCACATGCAATCCACACAACTCCAGTCCGTCAATTTATGCCTTGCCAAGCCAAAAGCTGCATGTTTGCAAGAAACAGATTTCTTTTTAAAACATTTTTAATTGCTGCTTTCAGCAAAAGGTGGAAAAGTTATCTCTTCTGAATCAGGAGAGAAATATGCATGGTTTACAAGTGAAAACGGATATACAACAAAACAAACATGCAGGTGGATTTGATGTTTGAGGACAAAAGGGTTTGGACTTTTTAATTGGAGGAAGAGTTGTTATAGGTTATCGACTTTTAGGGTGTAGTTTTTTTGGTCAAAAGGCATTATTTAAAGTTAAAGTATGAATGTTGCTCTTATAAACATGCAGCTTTTGGTTCCAAAAAGATGTTAAATGAGGGTCTGAAGCCATTTGTATTAGTTGTGGATCATAGTGATATTTCTACCAGGCGTTTGGACTTTCTGACGGCACCCATTCACTACAGAACATCCATTTGTGAACAGGCGATATATTATTACATTTCTGCAAATCGGTTGTAAATACCTCTTTTAATCTAGGCCCAGGGATGAATACATTTTCAGGAGTGAACCATTTATTTAAAAATATCATAGATCCATTTTTTTTGCAATATATACAGTATGTTGTGGGTTAATTTATGTTTTGCCTTATATTAAATCTATTAAAATCATCTTAAGGCTCCATCAGTACCCTTCTGATGCCCCCTATCTTCTAGTAAAGGACCACTGCTGTAAATGTCTATTCTCTCATTAATATTAATCAAACACTGTATTCAGAAGAAGAAAGAAACTGTACATATTTAAATCACAGACCTGCTTCAGTCAAGTCAAACTCCAACAGCATCAATATTAATTAATGCGACCTAATAATCACATAGTGGAGATGAATCCACAATAAAGTGATTCACATAGTGATTATTTAGGTAGATTTGATTTACATTTAATGTCTGTAAGATACCTGAACAGCACGGTTTACTTCATTTGCATCTTGGCTCTGTTGTATTAATTTGATCCAGTTCTTAAATGTGATTCTTGAATCCTTATTTGATTACTGAACGTCTACTTGAGTAATTAAATGAGAATTTGTTTACTCGTTTTTATTACTTGGGCAATGTTTACTTAATTAGAAAAGTCTACGTTCCATTACCTTAATTTAATTTGTATATATTTGTATAAACATAATTAAAGCGCGTGTTTAATACCATAATAGTTTTTGCTGTGGTATTAAAATTGGCATTGAGAAACCCAATAGCACTCTGAGCTCCAATTAAACAAATATCCTCGGATATTTTCTACCACAGTCGACAAAGAAAAAAACAGACTTTGTTTGCATTTTCTTGTTATGCGGTGTGTTGCTGTATGTTTATGGTGAGCAATAGGTACAGTTTGCTTACCAACATAGAGTTGGGCAGATTGTTGAATTCCATTGGTTCAGTGAAGAAATCTGTCTTGTGGTCAAGTCTGCCATGACCTCCATACTGGATTTCATCCGAGTCCAATTTGATCTTATATCTGGAGCAGAGTGTGGTTAAGGAACCCAAAGAGATACTGGAGACAAAACGTACGAGGAGGAGAAGTTAAATGAGTCACAGTAAATTACACTTTCTTTCTTTATATGAATGTGATGGACAAAGTATCAACTGATGGATCAAATAAACACATGGATCCATCCATCCACAAAAATGCTTGGATATGTTGCTCTTAAAGGAACACTCCACTTTTTTTTGGAAATAGGTTCATTCTCCAGCATTCTCCAGTTGAGTTTTACCGTTTTGGAATCTCTTCAGCTGGTCACCGGCCAACTTTTCATTTTGCGTTGGTCTTAGTACACGATGTAACTACCGATTAGTCAAGTTTTAAATACAAAAAAACAAAGCAAAGCGCTTCTGGCCTAATCATATTTAATGCTCTTTGCTAAGCTACGCTAAAAGTGCTATAACTACACCCAGCGAACGGCTGAATAGATTCCAAAATGTTCAAAAAAGAGTCTGGTGTTCCTTTAAAGTTACTTTCTGTTATTATTTACTCAAAACAGGCCACCCTCTTCATGGTGTCCACTGGATGTGAACTGGTTGTTCCCTTTCTGGAGACGTTCTTCAGCTCTTCAGAATGCACTGCAAGTCAACAGCACTGATTGCTTTGAGCTCCTCCGAGACAATGACACACATTTGTCCCATATAACCACACGCACCAAAACCGATGAGCCACCACATCAACAATTCCAGGCAGAATTATTTATCCATTTCAAAATATTAATAATGTATTCCATCAAAAAATGTTTAAAACAACACAAAACGTGCACTCACACAATTTCACTCTGTCTGTGCTACGCTGACTAAATTAAATATTAAAAAAAGTAATTGCCTAGACTCATGACCGGAATAAGAAATATCTTTAACAAAAAGCATAAAAGAATAATGAAGATGCATTTTGTGAAAACTTGAAATCTATTTTATGCTTTTGTTTTAGGTTATACACCGATGCCTTGAAAATTCAAGGTGCTAAGATTGCTGAACATCTGGACTTCCTCACAGATTCCCATTATAACTTCATTAATGCTGAAATAATTATCTGTGCTAAATGACAGCATGTCGCATATGCTGTTGATAAAGGACAACATTAAACAACTCAACGTCCATAAAGTGCAATAAACAATATTATGTGGAATAAATTAGGATAAAACCAGTTCCTTTGCCAATGTGTACAAGAAAGGCCATCGCAAAAGAAGGCTGTAAAACAGAGAAAGTTACTACATTTAATTCAAATGTAGAGTTGTGCACTGTAAGATCAGAACAACATTTACTAAGAGAAACAATAAAAACGAGGTCAGGGGCATTTATTAAAATAGAGAGTTTTTTAATAATGCAAAAAAAAAGAAGTGATTCTCAACTGGAATAAGCAATGAGAAAACGACCAGTTATTATTTATAAAATCAGCTATAGTTAAATCAAGTGTTATTTAAAATAAATGCTTAATAAAAAAAAATAAAAAAAACATATGCGCATATATATATATATATATATATATATATACATACACATATTTAATAATCAGCAATCAATGTAGTAAATGAAAATATTATGATATAATATTTTATATTATTTATTTGCACAAGAGCAGCATAAATTATTATTATTATAATAATTACAATAACTAGATAATAACTAGGTACTAACCCTGAAACCCTACCCATACCCCATGTACAGTAGTTACCTTATATTACCATGACTTTCTAAGGTAGGTGCAAGTACATGTAAGTGCACATATTGTAAAACAAAGTGCAATCTATTTAATAATATATTTTAACAACAACAGCGTTGTTTACTACTACTACTTAGTAGTTTTATTACTACTAATAATAATAAATAACAAAAATATAGATTTTTTTATTATTGTCAATATTTGACATTTATAAAATCTCTGTTTACTTTTGGTACTGTTGGTTCACCGCAATGTTGTACCATATGTGTCTACAAAACTAAAGAAAGTCATTTTTTTATTTCTGTGGCATGCAAAAAAACAGCTGTGATTTTTGCCATTTAATCCCCATGTAAATATACAGTTTTCACCCTCGAAGTGTAAGTAAACAACTGTGCTCCGTGGCACAAGGAAGGAAAAAAAGACGAAGAAGCTGGAGTCCCCAGTCTCTCCACTTCTGCTCTCGCTCTCTCTCTATCTCTGTTTACCTAGGCCTCTTAGGGGTTTAAATAGTTGTGAGTTGTAACAAACATGCAGACAGGCGTCTAATTGGCTGCTTGAATAATCACCTCCTATCCTCATGGGCTAGCGGTGGGTCTTCGTGTTATCCTCAAACGCTCTCTCACTCTGCCCCGGAGCTGGAGCACACTTGGCTTTTACTGCCAGCTTGCCAGCTTTGATAGCGATGATTAAAAAGAAGTGTTGCTTGGCGTATTGTTCCTGCTGAGGATGACGACAGATGCCCCCTCCCGACCCTACTCCCCCATACTCATATTTGCATTGAATTCTCTCACTGATAGAACAAACTTCCTTTGTTATGGATATTTCAGAGATGTTATCGGGAAAACAGTGAGAAAAACAAAATGATCTGATGCTTTCTTTTTCTCAGAGAGAATAATTGGGGGATATATAAATTGCTTACAGTCAGGATTTATATATACAAATGCAAAGAATATAAGTGCTTCTTAAAGTGCTGGAAATATCTTACATGCATGAATTAAGCACCGCCAATTTTGTTCATTTGCAATTCAAACCCGTTAATAATAAACAATGGTTATACATCTTACGCTTTAGAAATGTGCATCTAGCCTCTGTGCATCTAAAACCAAAAATACAGTGTCATTAGCCTCTAATCTGGCTAATTTCATACAAATGCCCTTTCATGCAAGTGTTCTACCTTGCAGTGAACTCTATAAAGTGCAGTGATATGTTGCACACACATCGATTTAATGCAATTTTCAGAGTACTTACATCTTCAGCTCCAACTATGTTTTCCTGCTGTCCTTTCAAAGAACAGCCACTGACTAGTGGACAATTTGCATGATGTATCGTTATCATTAGCAGAAAAGCTGACAGATGGAAGGCATTAAAGGCATATTGTGACACTCTGTCCCAGCTGAAATAAACCACTTAAACAAACCTACACTTTTAAAGGGATAGTTTAAAATTCTGCCATTAATTGTTCACCTTCATGTCGTTCCAAACCCATGCATCCATACACAGAAATGTATTAAGGCCACTGTTAAAATAATGAATTAATGTTTAATGCGGCTCAACCTACGAGAATGTTTTGTGTGTAGAGAGAGAGAAAAAAAGATGACTAAAGGAGCTAAAACACTACTAACTTGATTGGCACTTGCTTCCATGCTACACTGTTTACTACTACCTGAACAATGTCCATTTTGCTGTTGCATTGCTTTACAATTTATTGGCTCCACACCAGTGGCGGCTACTGGTCTGTCAAATAGGGGAAGCTCATTTATTAAACTCTGTAAAAGTGAAACAAGGAATGTGGTGTATAATTGAGTGAAATGTATGATGAAAATCAAGCAATTTCGCCAAGCGAATATAAAGAAATAGGTTGCAGCAGGGTTGCTAGGTTGCTATGGCTACAGGATGTTCATCACAACAAAAACAAACTTCGTCCAACCAATCGGCAAGAAGAGGTGGGGTTTAACGTGTGCATTATCCCCACCTCTTCTTGACGATTGGTTGGCTGAAGTTTGTTTGTTTCGGTATTGCAGCCTCTGTGTTGTCTTTCGAGACCAGGTTTGTTTCCCAGTGTGTTCAGAGGGCAGACAGTAAGACGGTTGAGGTGTTATGCATACGGTTTGAGATAAAAATGAAATCGAGCTAAAATCCTGCAACATTGCATAGAGCACCTTTAATGTAAAGAAGCGTCTTATGCTCTCCAAGGCTGATTTTTTTGTGATTAAAAAGTAATATTGTGAAATATTATTACGATTTAAAACCACGGTTTTCTGTTTTCAAATATTATACAATTTTCCTGTGATGGCAAAGCTGAATTCTAAGCAGCCATTACTCCAGGCTTTAGTGTCTTGCAACCCTTCAGAAATCATTCTAGTAAGCTGATTTGGTGCTCAAGACATAGTACTATTACTATTATCAGTGCTGAAAACTGTGTTGGGATATTGCAAACCATGAAATAGTTACTGTAAATAAAACCTCTTTTGTTGGAGCTGGATATGGCTGACTATTGCTGCTTTGTTCATCTCTAGAGGATTCTATTCCTGTGGCTAGATCAGATTTAGAAAACAGGACACTGAATACACATTAAGGATGTTGTGAAATGTCCAGCAGTGTAAATTTTCACCAGGTGTGTCTGGATCTGTTTCTTCAGCATGTTATAGATCAGTTTAAATGGGCTAGACTTGATCTAAAATCAGCAGTAGGTTTCAAAGAGCATTTTAAAACCTAGTACTGGAGCTCTTCACTTAACTGTGCACTGTTGCAAACTCCCTTTACCGCTCAGACAGAGATCAATACTTCATACGAGGAAGGTGGGTGTCAGAATTCTCTCCAGTGATCTCTGATCTCCCGGATTGTTCCGCAGCCTTGTTCTCTGAGGAGTCTCTCCTTGACCCGGAGTCAGAAAGCCACCGTTCCTCTGATCTCATTGCTTCTGGTGGTTTCTCACTTCCACTGCAGATGTTACGAGTGATATTGCTGTATTAAAGTAGGTGGTTACGAGGCTCAAAGACACAAGTGCAAAGAAGTTTTTTGTGTTTTACTCTCCTGTATGTTTCTCAGTCTTTTTAGATGCTATTTTCCCTCCGTCAGAGCAGATAAACTTTTACGTAAGTTAGGTCACAGTAAGGACACAGTGTTTTGTGTTATGTAATACTGTGTGATGGAATCTAAAAACTGCAGCAGCAACAATGACTTACTGAGAGATGAACACATGGGACATTGTCATTAAAATGTGACTATTCCTGAAATCATGTTGTATGTATTGAGCAACCTGATCTCAAGAAGAAAACATACTGCGACGAGCGTCCCGAGGAATCATTAGCGTCGCCCTATAAACGGACATGGAACACATGCCCCGCCTTGTCACCGGCCAATCAGTCACACCTGAGGCTCATCAGGTCCTGGCTACAGATAGTGAGATCCTAACATTTCTTCTCCGTTTTTTTTCCAGATAGCAACCCATGACTGATCGGAAGACTCTTCTCACCTGCACCAAGAGGACCCACCGAGCACCGATTACCTTCTCACCTCTCACACCTTTGTAAGTAAAATCCACCCTCTGGGGCTTTCACTGCATATCCTTGTCATTCCACCTGCGGCAATACCTGTGAGAATTTTTCGCAAGATGCAAAGTACATACTGCCATTTTGCATTTTCTGACAAATTGGATTTGGAATGTCCTCTAAGTGGCGCTAAAAGAGTGTTCTTTTCCCCCCTTAGAAAATATGATATATGGTATGTTTTATGTGTCATTCATTTTGTGCATCTCATCACAGTTCTGACTTGAAATGTTTGTTGAGTGAGTTTGAGTTTGTCGATAAAAACAACATAAACAAATGTTCATGCACTTGCGTGCTTTTGTGGCCCTAACTTAACTTCCTTTGGACATGCCAATAGATAATGACAACAGCTAAGTCCTTCTAGATGATTTTTTTGATAACAAGCAAAATATGTTCGCTGCTTAAATCAGACGGATTTATTAAAAATGCAAATTCATTCTCTGCCAGCAGGAAGTGCTCTAAGCATGAGAAACAAGAGGTTTCCCTGGTTATGGCTGTAGACAAAGCAGCTTACAAACATTTTCTAAAGACATTTTCCTTCAGAAACCTACGGTTTAATATTTAAACATGCATTAACGTGCTCATGTTTATTTAACGAAGTCTTTTGGAAAATCGGTCAGTTTTGATTTTGTGGCAGGTCACCACAAATAAATGAATGTATGGGAAATCTATTCCTCAGCACAATGGCCCGCAACTTCATCACTTAATGAAGTTGGTCTCAGGTTATTGTGCTGAGGGATATGTGATGAGCACTTATCGTTAGCTGCGTTTGTAGCCGGCAGCACTAACCAGACCGATAAAGAAACGCAGACCGTTAACTTCAGGCCAGGCGTGTGTGTGCACGATTGTATAAGCGAATGCATGCCTTTTTGGCTTGTTTTTCGATCTCTCATCTTTTAGCTCTTTGTGAGTTATGTTATAAATGGGATTCTTAGTAAAGGATTCTGCATCCTAAGTTCAACTCTGTGCCATGCTTGTTATAAAACGTGAAAGTAATCATCAATTGGAGTCTGAAATATCCTGCTGTCTGGTCCTGTGTACTGTAGCCAGACTTTTGACTTGCAACATAAACTCTGCTTCTCAGAAGGCCAGCGTGATTTACTGATACCCTTAAAAGATGACATCTTTATGCACGCCACTGTGTCTCTGAGTGATGTGACACGACTCTGAAAAGTAAGAATAGCTATCTGAAAAAACTGACAAGTTCTTGAAACATGTTCTGATATCCACTGAGAAAATATGTATCAAAAAGTTCAATTTTTAAAATCACATCTGGTACATTGGGCCACAATTGAAGTTGTCCTTTTCGACTTGTGAACGTGAGACTTCCTTGATTTTTTTCATTTGTTATTTGCATGTAATTGATGCAACATTAAATTTCCCTTTTTTCATTACTTAATGAATTGACTTTACTGGATTGAATTTCTCACTCTGCGGGATTCAAGGTAATTATGTGAGATGTGACACCCAGCTTTAACAAGCTGTTCATGATGCGGTCGTTGAAAAAAATTAACCACGAGACTACCTTCAGTCTTTGAATGAAAGCTTGTTAGCTGTAATTTGTGAACTCCTTGGAAGCAGCTGGAAACACATTAAGCAGTAGATTTACTATACTTTCTTAAGAATGCAGGCTATGTATGCATTTTGCAGTCTCAAAGAGATTTTAGGAAATAGAAAAAATCCTTCCTTTCAGTTTCTTTCAGGTGTGGAATAAACATTAATGCACTTGTTTTGATTCCCTGAAAAAAACACCAATGATAATTAGCCGGGGTACGCAAGCGAACATGATGTATCTAATTAAAAACTGATGAAGTAAAACAGATCTTAATTTATTCCAGCTTGCTTTTTATTCCAATTTTAAACCACCGCTATCAAACAATTAAATGTGTGCACGCACACCATGGGGTCAATTCCTACTTCCATTAGACGGAAATGCATGAAGATGAGCATAAATTACAGGATTCCGTCATGGCCGAGGAAAGGAATGATTTGTTTACTGAAACCCTCCTATAAATAAATTCTTCACAATTAGCTGTCTTATGAGAAATGTTGCGCTGTTAATTGTCTCTTGACTGGTTAGAATGGGATTTGAATGGAAAAGAGATCTCTTTTATTTCAAATTATGTTCAGAATTGTGAAATTCTGTTTAATGTAAAGGAGAAGGGTTTTCACATATGGAATTATCTTTTTATTAAGAATAGGGATGCACTATAAGATAAATTACAGTTGTATAGTGTTTTATTTATTTATTGGATTAAGTGAATAAACCAAAAAAAAAAAAAAAAATTAATTAAATTTCAATATATATATATATAAAAAAAAAAAAAAAAAAAAATATATATATATATATATATATATATACATATATACAATATTAACTAAAATTATAAATATATAGGCATAATTATTTATTGCATCTTTTTCAAAATTAATATTCGTGTTCAATATAGATGTTTATTGAATACATATTTGCAAGTATATTTTTCATATGTGTTATATAAAAAGCCATCGGTCATTTAAAAGCAAGTGTTCCATTTAACAAATGAGTTGTGGTTACTGTGTGTAGTTAGTTCCTGGGATTTTCAGGTTAAAGTCATATACTGAAGGTTGCGGTCCCGGGCAAGTGTCCTGGGATAGACCGACAGGGTTCTCATTACCTCTGGAGCTTGTGCTCCATTTTCTCATTCTCTGCTCCCCTGATAAAGGGAAAATTAATTAAAACTTGTCTTATTAACTCTGAGCTCCCAGGAGGACTCAGCTCGGCTTGAAGCACCAGGTCGACCTGATTCACCCCCCTCTAGCTCTTTTGTCCGCAGGGACACACACTTACAGATCTCTCCGACTGCTGATTTGATGAGCAGATAAAGAGAGGTGGAAGGAGAGATGAATCAGGACAACACCGCAAAGGAACAAGACTGAGAGATAGGAAGGAGGAATGAAGCAGTTAGGACCCTCTCCCAGGAAACAGCATGATCCAGAGCAAGACTGGACCCTCTGAAGCCTTGATGCACAACCGTGATCATGATAAATGTAATCTATTAATTTGTGGTATTAATGTATTGTGCGATAGTTGGCTTCTGAAAAAATCTTGTGAGACCGAAAAAGAGACCAAGAAACTCTGGTATGTGAATATATGTTTTGTGAGGGGGTTTCTATGAGCCTCGCCAACGATCATCGTGTCCCAGCAGTTCCCAAAACAATGTCAAACACATTCCTCCTGCCCTGTCACTGCAGGTCTGGCTTCCTTTCTTTATCTGTCTCCCCTCCGTCCCATCATCCCTCTGGTGTAGTCTCTCATGATGTAACCCCAGCATCAGACTCCACCGGAGTGTCGTGAACTCAACTGACTCCGTAAAAGAGCAAGCGATCCTCTTCAGCCTCTTAGATCCTCCAGTGTTAGGTCTGATGGGACTTTGAAGCACAACCTCATCTTCACACGAACCTCTTGAGTGTGGGAAAGTGTCACGAGGAGACGAAAAGCCCAAAGAAGCGGGTGTTTGCGTAGGAGCGTAACGCGTGGCAGATTCCAAACTCCGTACGACTCCTCAAACGCTTTGAAGATGTGTGCATTAGTCCCGCGGGAGTCGAAACGGTGTGTGTCAGGTTAAGGTACTTCTTTATTCCGTGTCTTCTAACATATGTCGGCGAAATTCAGCCGCGGCCAGATTGATACATCACACAGCTGATCTTTGACACGCTGGCAGCTGCTACTGTATCCGTTCTGCTCGTCTCCCTGCGCGCGCTAAGTGGATCCGACGCAATTAGGCTTCCCTCATCTTTCACTTTCTTCTTTGTTCTTTATGGTCCTTGTTAACAAGCTTGAGAAATTGGCACATAATCTGTTGTTATTTTGCTTTCCTTTTTAATTTGTCAGAGATTAAAAACTTGGCGTAAAGCAGGAATCGAGCAAACAAGCGCTTCTGTTCACTACGAATGGGCGCGACGTTGACAATTAGCACATTCATTTCATATTCCGTTTCATTCCATCTGTCGAGTGCGTGTGCGAGTGACTATTTTGCATCCTGGGACTGTGGAGGTGAACTCGGATATAGCGTTCACAGTCCAACGACTCCGAACTGCCTCCAGAGGCCCCGACAAGGACAAGGCCTGCTGGAACAACCTGGATGCAAGAGAAGAAAAGTAACAAACTAGAGAGGCGAAAAGAAAAAGAAAGGTGACAGCGTCTGATAGAGTTGTTCTACTAATAGGAAAAGATGATTGACATCACCCTGAATTAGCTGACAGCCCATAAAGGTCATATTAATAATGACAGCTGTGGAGAGAAAAAGAAAATGAGGGGGAAAAGTGTGCAGTCAACAAATCTGCTATGTGTGGAGGGTGATAATGCACATTTTTAAGATTTATTTTATGAGTGGAGTTTTAATAGACGGTGTATTTGGATATACAGTACCTAGAATGACACTAACTGTCCCATCAATTAGTCTTGTGTCTGTGTGTGTGTGTGGGCGTATTTTAACACCCTTGCAGTTTATCATCACTCTTTTTTTGGACCCCACCCTCTCACTTCCTCTGCTTCTCTTCTTTCTTTCTAAATGATCTCAATCTCAGTGGGCTTTAAATGTGCTTGGGGAATTTTGACAGTGCTTATTAGCATAAAGCAAATAAAGCTTCAGTCCTCCCACTCTCTCATACTTCACAACTCCTCCTACATTTCTCATAACATCTTTTCTTCATTCTCTAGCTTTCTTGCGGTTACCCCTCAAAATTCACTTATTATTGTTGGGGGAGAGCACAGTTAGGGCATTTTGATATTTTTCTTCATAACTCACAGATTACTTCAGATCTACATGAATTCTTTCAGTATTAGAATAATATTAATACTAGTAATGCAGTTTAAATATTTTAAAATACAAACAAATTAGATATGTATCTCATACACCGTGTGTGTATAGGCAATAAGTATATATATATATATATATATATACTTCTAGGTATGTGAAAAAAAAAAAAAAATATTTATCAACATGTTTATATATATATATATATATATATATATATATATATATTGTTTGTTTTATAGCTTAAATATATAGTAAACTATTTTATCATACATGATAATATATGTAAAAATAAATGTATGTAAAATATAGTCAATGTTATATTTTATATTGACTGAAACAATATGAAGCATGAGCCAGACATGGGAAGCTCATTTAATCATTTGTTTCAATTAACAATGCATTAGTGTAGAGTTCCTGAACATGAAACCTTTCACATATTATATACACACACACAGACATATATATATATACACTGTATAATAGGTGAATGTCAATTGCTATGACATATTTCAGAGCAGTGCAGATAAGGTCTGCAGCTTGTTACATCCTCTGTAAGAATAGACATGATCACACACATACACTGCATGTACGCTTAGGGCTTGTAAATGTACCATTGTTTAAGAAAATACCGTGTCAACCAATCCCCTTCTGTGTGTCACCACCTCTGGATGAAAGCAGCTCTACAAGTAATGCTTTAGTGATGGTCCAGGCTGAAGCAGAATGAGCACATATCATTAAGCCACCGGTGCTGTGAGGAGCTGATGTGTAATGCACAATCCCGTTAGGTTCTGAATCAATGGCTGTAGTGCTAGAACAGGCCAGATGGCCCTCAAATCTGCTTCATATTCTCAGAAAAGATGACTATGAGATTTGCTTGGATCACCTTCCTGGAATCTGCGTAAACACTTTTGGTTGTATGTGGATGTGTTGTGTGTGAAAAAGAGTATGTTTGCATGAGGCACACTGTGATTTAGATTTTGCAGCATATCAAATAAAACCAACCTGATCTCATGGCAATTTGTACATATTTTATGAGGTGGCTAATTTGTATCAATTCGTATGACCTCACTCGTACGAATTCATATGATTTCTTCAAAGTTGCCAATTCGTAGGAATTTGTACGAATGACCTAACCCCAATTATAATTTTTTTGGAGTTAGACCTCTTCAGTGAATCAGTTGAATCACAATACCTGAATGAAGGATTCGAACACTAAGTAGTGATTTCTGATTAAATCTACTTTTTAGTTAAAAATATCCAGTAGTATATTTTTAATGACTCTGTTGATTACAAAAATAGGAATCTTTTTTTTTTGTGTAGGATCTTTTCAATGAAGTGGTTGATTAAGTTGAGAACGAATCAGTAAATGATTCGTTCATGTCTGTTTCAAGAATGACCAGGGCCCGGTTTCTCAAAAGCTTCTTATCTCTAAGTAGTTCTTAAGTTGTACCTTAACCTCTCTCTTAACATTATGGCGCATTTCACGAAACGTTCTTACGCTAAGTATCTCTTAGATAAGTCACACGTTCGTAAGGTTGATCTAGACCAGGGGTGCTCAATCCTGTTCCTGGAGATCTACCTTCCAGCAGAATTCAACTCCAACCCTGATCAGAAA
>JAUCNO010000191.1:11560723-11581889 GCA_032353835.1 Enteromius viviparus
GACACAAAATATAATTGCTGCAAATACTGGGTCCGTAAACTCACAAAAGAGCAGTTCCTCTCAAAAGCATACACACAAGTCATATGTCCCTAAACAGCAACAAAGCGCTCGATATAATACACCCAGTCCTTCAGCAGAATGCCTGGCAACCCATTCCCAGGGTTTCAAATTGGGTTATGGGGATAATAAAAAGACATTTACACCCTTCAGTTTGCAGGGTGGCCGCTGCCGTTCAGCGGCACCGTCACCACTTCAGCTGCAAGCCACACCACTCATGTGCTGCAGACCGAAGTGAAAGCACTGCTCTTAAAGGGGCGTGACACATTTTGTCCCCCAAGTAGAAAGAGAAAAAGGGGTTTACAGCCAGTACTTTTTAGTCCCCAAGGAAGATGGCAGTCTGAAACTTATACTCGGCCTGAGACATCTGAATCACGCACTAATAAAACGTCAGCTTAGAATACTCACGTTTAAAGCCATTCTTTCACAAATACAGCCCTCCGATTTCATGGGAGGAGCTAGATGGCTCAGGCTCTGTTCCCCCCTTGCACTATCCATACGTGGGACCTGCTCACTGTGCTAGAAGCTCTCAGAAGCGCACCCTTTGAACCCCTGCAAACGGCTACTGTGAAAGTGCTGACACTGAAAACTGTTCTGCTGCTGGCATTGGCATCAGTCAAGCGAATAGGCAACCTGCGAGCCCTTCTCTATGTAAATACTTATCGGAGTGTTTGGCCACCATCCAACCAAACTGCAAGCTTCGGCTTACGAGCCTTATTCTTGTAAAACAGACGCAGTACGAGTGAAGTGTGGACAGAGAACGAATAGGTTACTTCTGTAATCCAGGTTCCCTGAGACACGGGAACGAGGACTGCGTTCCTTGCCGCGCTGTAAATGCATGTCACTTCAGTCGAAGTAACCTAAAGTCCTGTGGCGGTTCAGCCGCTATATATAGACGGCCCTCAGAGGAGCTGTGGCAGGAGCTAGCCATTAGTTGCTGCAGCACGGTGGCCAGCCGATTGGTTTAAAAAATTACCACTGCACAACCAATGGCCGTGCAGTTTCACTGCGTGTTAAATACAGTAAATACTCGTTCCCGTGTCTCAGGGAACCTGGTTTACAGAAGTAACCTATAAGTTTTGCTGACACTTAATTTCAAATAAAATGTGATATAAATCATAAATGTTTACATTTATCTAAAATTATTAATGTCATGTCACTAGACCCGTATTTATCTGTTTTTTACTTTCTTGTGAATTTAAACTTTTTCATTAATTTAATGGCATAATTATGAATATTTATTCCATAACGTTTTTTTAACATAACAGTGACTTTTTCCTCAGAATTGCTCTGGCAATTTGATCTCATAATCATCAGATGACTTTTTGTCACGATTGCTTTTATGTTAATTGCAAACTTTCTTCTAATTAATTAGAACTTTTTTCATAACCACAACTTTCTAACAGAATTGCTTTCTATGTAAATGTAGAATTTTGGCAAAATTATGAATCTTTTAATACCATAATTAAACCTTTCATTTCACAACCATGACTTTGTCAGAATTGCTTTTGGTCAATTTTATCCAAAAGTTTGACTTTTTGTCAGAATTGAATTTATGTCAGTTTTAACTTTTCTTCTAAATGCAGTAATGCCAACTTCATCATTTTATTTCAGAATTATGGCTATTTATCCCACAATTTGAATTGATGTCAGAATTGCTTTTAAAGGCAATTTCAACTTTCCATCTTCTGACTTCATAATCATAAAAAAAGATTTGTTTTGCCGTCAATTTACACTTTTTGTCAATTGAGAATTGTCTAAATTATTACTCTTTATAACAACAATTTACTTTATATCCCATAATTATGATTTTTTTTTAAAATAGCAAATAATGTAAAAAAAATATGTCAATTTTAATATTTTATCTAATAATTTCAATTTATGTCAATTTGAAATTGTCACAATTATGACTTTATATTGCATAATTTGATTGTTGATCTCATAATCATGGCTTTTTTTCAGAACTGATAATATCAAGTCTAATGTTTTATCTCATAAATGTAACTTTTAGTTTTAAAATTTTGTCCCAATTTTCTTTTATAATCATTTTACTTTTAATCTTATAACCATGCCATGTTGTTAAACTTGTCTATTTAAACTTAAATACTCTATTTAAACTTTTTTTTTTTAAACGTCAGGTTCTGCTGACTTTAGATATCATGTCACAAATTAAACCCTTACATTTGTAACCTAATCTCCACGTTTAGTTGTTTTACACTTTCACCACTCACAAGCTTGCATCATCTCATTACTTATGCTAGCAAGGGAAAAATATTTATGAGAAAACACATAAAAAACAGCTTCGGCCGGCTATGCTTTTCCATGCTGATATTCAGGACAACATGTAAATGATTAGCCTCTTTTTAAACAGCACCGCTCCTCTGTTCATCCTATTAGCATGTTTGTTTACCAGAGCACGACCCTTTACAAACCGTCTGAGCTCAATAAGAGCATTTCATAACCAAAAACCAATAAAACAAAGTTCATCTTACTTCCAAAAGACTTCACTCCCAACATGTGCATTCAACTCCATCAACAACATGCACTGTTTACATACAGTAGGTCAGAAGGCCAGTGGACTCAGTAACTCTCAGATGTTACACTGCTCAAAAAAAAAAAGTAAAAATAAAAGAAACACTTAAACAACACCATGTAACTCCAAGTCAATCACACTTCTGTGACATCAAACTGCCCACTTAGGAAGCAACACTGACCAACAATCAATTTCACATGCTGTTGTGCAAATAGAATTAAATTCAACTTTATTGTCATTACACATGTACAAGTACAGAGCAACAAAATGCAGTTTTGGTCTAACCAGGAGTGCAATAAGCAGCAAGTGCTGGATAAAGTTTATAAAAGTTATAAGTGCACGTAAGGTGATATGTACAATGATAGGGAAAACTTTGGGTATAGAGTTCAGTACCATGACAGCTCTTGGAAAAAAGCTGTTCCTTAGTCGACTGGTCCTAAAGTGTCTGCCTTAAGGCAGAAGAAAAAATCAGTCTGTGGGCAGGAGTCCTTAAGAATACTGTGACATTGACAGTGTTTCTATTGGATGTCCTTAATGGTTGGAAGCAGATTCCCTGTGATGCGTTGGGCAGTTTTCAACATCTGCTGCTCTTCCTTACGCTCAGCAACAGAGCACACTGTGACACAGTTGGTTAGGATGCACTCTATAGTGCAACAATAGAAGATCACCAAGATTGCTGAGGACAGCTGGTTTTTCTTTTCTTTAAGAAGAAAAGACGCTGGTGAGCCTTCTTGATCAGACTGGAGGTGTTGGTGGTCCAGGTTAAGTCCTCTGAGATGTGCGTCCCCTAGAACTTAAAGGAGGACACAGGCTCAACAGCCATCCCATTGATGTGAATGTGAACATGCAAACCTCTTCCCTCCTTCATGTCTTCCCTCTTTCCTGAAGTCCAAAATGAGTGAGCTCCTATGGTCTTGGTGATGTTGAGGAGCAGATTGTTGTCTTGGCACCACGTGACTAGATGCTGGAACTCCTCACTGTAGGCAGTCTCATCATTGTTGCTAATGAGACCGATCACCGTAGTATTGTCTGCAAACTTGATGATGGAGTTAGATCCATATTCAGGTCAGTCATGGGTGAAGAGGGAAAAGAGGAGGGAGCTCAGCTCACAGCCCTGTGGAACACCAGTGTTAAGTGTGATGGAGTGGAGCAGATGTGACCTGACCTAACATTTTGTGGTCTAATGGTCAAAAAGTCTATAATCCAGTTGCATAGTGAGATGTTAATGCCTAGGTCTCCAGGTTTGGCAGTTAACTTGGAGAGTTTGACAGTGTTGAATGCTGAGCTGAAGTCAACAAACAACATCTGTGTATAATTGTTCTTATTGTACAGGTGTGTGAGTACAGTGTGCAGTGCTATGGCGACTGCATCTTCTGTACTAGTTTTGCCTTGGTAGGGTCCAGAGTAGGTGGAAGAGAGTCCTTTAGATATGACCGGACTAACCATTCGAAGCACCTCATGATGATGGGGACGTGAGTGCTACAGGGTGGTAGTCGTTTAGGCACGGTGGGCTAAAGTGTTTTGCCAATGGCACAATGGAGGTGGATTTGAGGCATGTTGGCACAACTGCTTGGGCAAGAGACATGTTGAAGATGTTTGGGAATATCCCAGCGAGCTGTTCTGCACATGTCCTGAGTACGCGCCCAGGGATACCGTCTGGTCCAGCAGCCTAGTGTGCGTTGAGCCGACTCAGTGCAGTGTAAACATACAGTATAAGGAGATGTGTGTGAGGGGTGAGAGATCTTGTAGGCAGTTTCTATATTGTCTCTTTCAAAGTGAACAAAAGAGACATTAAGCTCGTTCAGGTAAACAACTTTATGGGTTGAGGGGGTGGAGTTGATTGACCTCCAGCAGGCCACAAATGGGCATGTGTCTGCTTAAACAGTCAGAAACCTCCACAAGTGGGGGTTGTACTTACAGCTGTGCAGGGCGTTTGGAATTTGTCAGAAAACAACAAGATTGGATAATTCGCCACCGGTGCCCTGTGCTCTTCACTGATGAAAGCAGGTTCAGGTAGTCTGGAGACACCATGGAGAACATTCTGCTGCCTGCAACATCCTCCAGCATGACCGGTTTGGCAGTGGGTCAGTAATGGTGTGGCATTTCTTTGGAGGGCAGCACAGGTTTCATGTGCTTGCCAGAGGTAGCCAAACTGGCATTAGGTACTGAGATGAGCCCCTCAGACCCCTTGTGAGACCACATGCCGGTGTGGTTGGCCTTGGGTTCCTCCTAAAGCAAGACAATGCTAGACCTCATGTGGCTTGAGTGTGTCAGCAGTTCTTGCAAGATGAAGGCATTGATGCTATGGACTGGCGCGCAATTTCCCCAGACCTGAGTCCAATTGAGCACATCTGGACATCATGTCTCGCTCCATTCACCAATGCCACGTTGCACCACAGACTGTCCAGCAGTTGGTGGATGCTTTAGTCTAGGTTTGGGAGGAGATCCCTTAGAAGACAATCTAACACCTCATCAGGAGCATGCCCAGGCATTGTAGGGAGGTCATACAGGCACATGCTAAGCCTCAATTTGACTTGTTTTAAGGACATTACATCAAAGTTGGATCAGCCTGTAGTGTGTTTTTCAAATCGCACCATATATACTATATATATATATTTTTTTAACCCCCTATTGTGTTGAAAACTGACTTCCATTGCTAAGTAGCTTAAACACAGTACTCAATTAGTTATAATTATCACTACAATCTAGGAGAAACAATTGAGATATTAAAGAGATCTCATTTGTGATGTCCCGTTCCTATGGGCGCTCTCCCAGAAATCTGAAATGTTATTAACCTTAATTTCAAAAGAGTTTTACGGAACATTCTAAGAAAAGTACGGGCTTCCTTAATAATCTGACTTTCTTCCATCCCCCGTGGTTTTCCTCAGTCAATCCGTGACACACATTTCACACAACATTATTCCACTTTCGAAACCAGTTCCACAGAGAGGGGTAAAATTAGAAACCATGTACCATGTTTTCAGATACCTCGATGGCTACCCCTCAAGACTTTGGTGTTAATTAAAACGATAATGAAGAACTCCATTTCACTTGTCAGTGGTCTCTGTGGCACTAATGAATGGAGAATGTCGAGTCATAAATATGCAGACTGTGCCATGCACACTTAATGCGTGCAACAATGCAATTAGGTTGTTATCATTATAATCAAATGTAAAGACGGTGTCATAAGACCCTGTATATCGTGTGTTAAAATAACGAATGGCGAGCGTACGGCTGCTGACAGTGCCACTCACTGGATTGCAATTAAGTGCCATCTAATTGGTACAGAGCACTCGAAGTCTCCAGGCATAAGCAATCAGAAGCTGAAGTACCAATTGTGCGTCACTGTTTATATACTCAAATATAACTCCGTTAAACTGTAACTATAATTATGAGTGACATTATAATTAGATATTCAAGGTGGTCACCCCAAGTCATCCATCACTTTCCTGTAGGTCTTTATGTATTAATAAGTGCGACCTAATAACATTTTTCTTCCATTCATCTAAATCACGCTTGTATGGCTATTAACGGAATAGTAGTGTACTGCATAGTAAGTAGTATGTAAAAAAAAAAATGTTGTGTAGCATGTAATATTATTATATGATCTCATTACATTGCCAATGTCGAGAAGGTCCATAGGGAACTCCGACTTGGGCTACACAGGGCTCAACAGTGCAAGCATTTCACTAGCATTTCAGACTAAAAACTCTAGGCTAAATGTTTTTATAGGCCATTTATGAATTATGACAATGTCAAAGCCAACACTAATAAAGCATAGGCATTTAAAAATAAAATAAAATGTTGGGTCCGTTTATAATTAAAACATCTTTTTACTGGTTGTTATTATTTTGGAGGTTACACAAACATTAAATAAATAAATAAGTCAATTTGCGCTCGAACTTCTCTCACCTGCTCGCGCGAACACTTTTATTTTGTCAGTTGTGGGGCGGGGCTTGCTGTTTAAGTTGGAATCCTCAAATGTCATTGGTTATTCCCCTTTTCCGGAAGTCAGTATTGGATGCTTGTTTGATTCATTCACTTGACTTGAGACATGGCATTGGACCATGTTTTAGTTATTGTTTCATTTACTTGTTTTATTGATTTATTTCTTATTGATTTTGTCTTTATTTAATGTAATTTAATGTTTTGTTCAAAGTAGATCTTTTTCAGATACTTTATTGATAGACTTTTTAAAGACTCGTAATTACACACACAGACACATATAAATATATATAGTTATAGATATTTATAGATGGATATATATATATATATATATATGTGTGTGTAGGCCTATGTGTAAAGCTATAAGACAGTTAAGTTTTCAAAATGTTTTATCCTTAATCTTGTAAATAGATACAACATAATATTTGAAGGTTTATTTGGTCTGTATTCCTATAACATATAGAAGGAAGTTTCATATTTCTAATATGTTTCCTAAAATGAAATATACTGTGTTTAGTTGGGAAAAAGAGTTTTTTTTTTTTTACTTAAATACATTTAAATATAACATTGTAGAGCAGTAATTACAATACCGTGATACCGTGAAACCGTGATATTCTTGTCCAAGGTTATCATACCATAAGAATCTCATACCAGCCCATGCCTAATGCCTAATATATTACTCATGCACTCAAAAAAAAAAAACTTTTTAAACTTACTTAATACAATTATTGACAGTGCTTCAAAGTAAATAGTTTTGTATTAACATGAATGTAATTTTTGGAATCTATGCAAACTCTTTGCATTGCGTGAACACAATTGAATGAGGAAGAATCTATATGAAATTATAAAGTTCAACCAACTCAATTTATTCACTTCCCTATAAATCGGTTAAGTTTTGTGCAAATGTTTTGGTTCATTAAAAACTGGCCAAACGTGTTTTACTTTATCAACATAAGACGGATTGTTTCAAACAACTCAATTAAATTATGGACAGTGGTTCAATCCAATTTGTTCTAGCTACTTTAACTAAATAATTTTGGTTCAAAGTTCCCCTCCCTTCAACAACACATGTTTTTGTTGTGATTATCTTGTGATTAATCATAAAAGACAAGATGTGAATTTTGACATATCATATATATCGATATAATGTTTATATTTAATTTTCGCCACTTTGCTTGTTTGCCTTCTCTGTGCTGTCCTAGTCCCCGCCTCCGCCTCCTTGCTTTTGTTCCCCCTCCTGTCGTCTCATTCAACATGGTTGCACCCACGACCAGCCGGAGGCTACTAGGGTTGGGTACCAGTATTGCACCGGTACTTAAGTAACCAGTATGTACCGAAAAGAATAAAAACGTGGATTTCGGTGCCGTACCTGAACGAAAAAAACTGACAAATCCATGGCGCCAAATATATGCCATTAATGAGTGAGCGCACCACTGATGCTGGCACACACTGTAAATCATTTCCGCGAGGGGAAAACAGAGCTACATGCAAAGAAATGGGAGTCCGCGACCACATTTCAAATCCCGTGTTTCCCGTATTATTCTTGCACTCGCTCTTCTCTCACCTGCTCGCGAAAACATGTATATTTTTGTCAGTCGTGGGGGGGGGCTTGCTGTTTTACTGGTAATCTAAAATGTCATTGGTTATCCCCCTTTTCCGAAAGTCAGTATTGGATGCCTGTTATAAGAAGATTCATTCACTTGACTTGAGACATGGCATTGGATCGTATGTTAGTTATTGTTTCATAAGCTTATTTTATTTAATAATTTATTTATTTTTATTTATTCTTTAGTTTAATTAATTATAATTCTTGATTTATAATCATATCTATTACAAAGTAGATTTAAAGTCTCAGTTATCTTCCTGACAGAACAAATAAAAACAACACAGAGGGATACAGAACTATTCATTTCAATATGCAAATAAATACAAAACTGTACAACTTTGAAATTTCGCATATTTATCGTAGATATCGAGAAATATTTTTTGCTCCATATCGCCCAGGCATACAGCATGGCATGCGTCAGCACATTCATCATTAAAAAAATAAAAACAAATAAATATGTGTATATATATATATATATAAAAGATCTTTCTTCTGCTCATCAAGGCTGCATTTATTAGATTAATATTGTGAAATATTATTTCAATTTAAATTTAGTTTTCTGTGTGAATATATTTAAAAATGCAGTTAGTTAAATAATAAAAATAATATTTATATTTATATTATTATTATTATTAGAAATAATATTGCACAATATTACAGTTTCTTTTTAAGTATAATAGTGGATTTTTAATCTAATAAATGCAGCCTTGATAAGCAGAAGAAATATATTTTAAAAACACATTAAATAAAATGTTAAAATATAAAATGTATGTCAATTTGTAACAATGAAGACATTTATGACATTAAAACAGCAACATCTGCTAACGCACACCGTGCTGCGTTCATTATCCCAGCTAAAGATAATGAGGAAATTACGTCGATCCCTTTGACAAGTGCATTCCAAACAAATAAATAAATAAACTCTGCTCACTCACCAGGGGATAAGGACGATCACTTTGATTTGAAAAATGCCCGTGAACCGTCCGTTACTCAATAAAGTATTGTGACATGCCTACACAATAGTACTGAAGACTTAATATATGCTTTTGCTCTATTTGTTTTCCTTTTTTAGTATTATTTTTTCCCCCAAAGGTTTAACTATATCATGAAATATCTCATCTGATTCTCAAAGTAAATTAATTTTATTTTGAAGATGTTGGTGACTAAGCATTCGAGAGTAGCCACTGACTTTCATAGTATGGAAAAATAAATAAATAAATAAATAAATACATGGATATCAATGGGGATCAAAAACTTACAAAAACACTGTTCAACAAAAGAAAAAGGAAAAAAAAAAACATAAAAAAAATACTTAATACACTTATAAGACAGGTAGAACTCACTTTAAAAAAGTTATTATTTTTATTTATTTTGTGCAACAGCTATTACTCAAATGTATCATATTCAAAAATAGTTATATTTTTATTTTTTTAAATATATATATTTTGCTTACATCCCTTAAAAACTATACCAACAAGTTAATGACCAAATAATGCTATATTAATTTAGAATTAGATTTTGTTTTATATAATTAAAATATATTAAAACAAGCACCTGTCAAGCAAGCACAAGCATACATGGTGGGGGTGTCAAAGGTAAGGGTTGAGAACATGACAGGTGTTTTACAATGCAAATGCATCAGGCTGCAAAAATAATAGTAATAATTTCAATAATTTTATTTTATTTTATTTGTGATGTTAGCATGTTTGGGTAGTACTAGTAGTAGTGATGTTGTTGTTTTGTTCTTATTATGTTTGTGCACAAAATCGCCAAAAATGTTGTCCTATTAAAGCAGCGGTTTTTTTTTTTTTTTTTTTTGGAGTTGAACGTGTTCGTTGCAGAGAAGTGAAGTGTCATCGCCATCAGGCTTCCATAGAAACCATTAAATGTGCATATTTACATATTCAGTAGGGCTCGCAGCACTTACAGACAGAGGCGGAGAGCATGCAGCAGCTGTCTCTTAATGGACACTACACTGAATTAATATAACAACTCCTAAGTACCGGGTGTGAAGGGCTGACAGACAGACATGCGTGTCATTGTGCGTTTGGGACGGGCACAGGACCATTACCCAGCGACAAGATGCAAATAACGCTTAAAAGCACGCTTTACCTCCTCTGGAAGTCCTTTTCAAAAGGTTTGAGGTAAGGATCCATTTGTAGAAGGGAGTTCAAGTGAGGAACTGAAACATTATTCTCCGATTCTGCCATCTTCGCGTCAGACCAGAGCAACAGAGCTCAGATTTCCTCGATTGAAATACCGCTTTCGACTGGAAGCAATGAGCAGCGGATTGTGTCGCGCTGTCAGTGGAGACACGGGGTCATGTTTTTTTTGCCCTGACCATATGTAAACAAGAGGATGTGGCTTTCTGAGCTCACTTTTCATGTTTGTTCTTAAAAGGCAGCGTGGTGCTTTAAGGGGACCGCGCAAGCGTCCAGATTAGGGGGAGGCGGAGAGTCGAATCATTGAACTTTTTGCCCTTGACAAAGTACAACCCTCTTTTTCTTTTTTCTATAAGGACAGACACTCTACTTTATATATTAATGTTACACCGTGCTGTAGACGTAATGCATGAAAAACAATCGAATATAAATAGATACGTATTATAGATAGGCTACAAGAATAAAAAAAAAAGTTTATAAATAATGTAGGGTACATGAATATTCAAGCAGTGCCATGAAGTATGACATGCAATGCTTTATTTCTTTCTTTATTTATAACAACTATTATGATTATTTAAAAATATACAATTGTTAAATAATAATTATTAATAGTAGTAGTATAATCATCTTCATTATTATTAGTATCCTTATAAAAAAATATAAATAAGTTAAGCATTGTATTTCATAATGCATATAAATATGTGTGTATATTAATATATAGTTTTTAACTTAATAATAATTATAATATGTATGGTTGTTGTTGTTATTTAGATTTTTATATGATATAATATATTAGCATTATTCTATATTATGCTTGTATTATTATTATTATTATTATTATTATTATTATTATATTTAGGAATTATTAATCCAGATGATATGATGATATTTGCATGAATTTAGACTATATGGAATCATTTTTTAAACTATGCATTTCAACACACACAAACGTGAATTATGGTGATTAAAAATAGTGACAAATGAATGAATATAGGCTTTTAAAATAAATGTTTTATGACAGGGTCAGCCATTTTTGACCTCTCTTGTGGTGTCAGATATTCATTCATTCTAGATCTCTTTATCCTTTGCTGACATACTGTATAATAGGCTGTTCAATTCGTGCATGTCCTCTTTACAGAATGCCACCATATGGTTTGGTTAGTTTCAAGGTTGGACATAAAAATAAAGAGACCTATTCATGAAAACTTCACAGATAGAGAAAAAGTAAGAAATATGTCATCAGCATATTGCTTTCCACAGCAGGCTCGTCTTTATGGCATTTTTACATTCTCTTTATTTAACAGAATTTTATTGACTAATATGTATTTTTTTTTTTTTTTTGCCACAGTAACTGATGTTAATTCAGTTAGTTATTGATAGTTATTTTTCCATTGGTTCAGTTATCATTCTTTGATTGTACTCATGAACACTGTAATCACACGAATCAGATCATGAATCAGAGGTTTCAGAAAAGCACAGAAATGAACGTATAGTGGAAAATTATGTATTAACAATTCACAGTGAGCAAGAGACCTTGTGTCTTTAACAAATAACTGACTTTTAATTCACTCAAGTCATCTTGCTTCATATCCTGTATTTCATTTCATTTCGTTTCCTACAGTTGGTCTTTATATACGTATTGTTGCGAAATCTGTGTTAAGAGAAAGGATGCACGGCAGTGAATCACAAATTTAGAAATCAGCGTAACATTGAAGGATTCATGTGGTTGCTGTCTATGTAGTTGATCTCATATCTGCACATATTTGATAACGCTTTTCAAAGCATGGACCCCCAGAGCAATCTTCTTTTAACTTTGGTTGCATCACATTTGATTTTGAAACCGCCCAGTATGATCAAATGCAGAGGATTATGAGTAAAGTTTAATGTGGAGTTAAAGCATTATTAAACTATCAGTAAGTGTGACTAACATCACAGCAGTTTTATCTTGTTTTCATGAGAATTTAATCACACTTCTTACATTTAATCATGTTGAAGAATGAAAAATTTACAACTGTGTCTTTGATAACATGTTTTGTGTTGTGCGAAAAATTTCCAAATTGAGTGTGCATGGTGAAAAAATATTAATTACTTATAAATCAAAAATTCTGTTATCACCAAGATTCAATCTTTTTATTTTGTATTGACCTCAGTATTGTAATAAGGTACATTATGAAATATTATTAAGTATTGACCGGGTGTTAATGTAAATTGTAATTGAAAAATATTAAATGGATGCCACTTTATTATAATACTGGAGATGATGTTTGACAACTATATTTTGCAATTTTGACTAGCCCAATCGCATGTTGGTGGGCGGAGCTAGTGTAAATAACCTCTGCCAGAGCCGTTGAGAATCAGAGTTGCAACGCGCTTTGATCTAATATATATATATATATATATATCTGAATGGGTTTAAGTAGGACAGGCAGCAGTTTTAAAGAGGCAAATTAGAGACTTTTATTGGCCAGAAAAATAATATTTCTATGTAATGCTATGATGTATATACCAGTATGGCTGTTTAATAAATATAACCTACACATTATGAAACAATTAATATTTTTAAGTTTTACTTTTTTTAAATGTTGAATTTAAAAAGTGCAATCATACTCATATCCTAGTATTATTGAAAATTAATGTTTAAAGTGCTCGTATTATGCCATTTTAAAGGTTGCTAATATTGTCTCTTTAAACAGGTCTACATGTATGCAAGGTCAAAAAATGTAAATTAATTTAGTTTACTCCAAAAATAGATTTAATTTTACCCCATTTCTAAATGATTCGTTAACGACTCGTGTAAAGCAGTTCGAAGAATCAGTCTATCTAAACCCTGCCTCTCCGTGAGCCCTCACTGCTGTGATTGGTCAGATGGCGCAGTCCTTTATGATTGGTCTACCGCTACAGCGGTCCACAGAGCTTGTACCAAAACTATACTTCCTGGCATTACTAGAGGTGCTTTCTGAGAGAATTCTTCAACTACTGTAGCTAGCAAGGACTACCGTGGAAAGTGCTTTTGTAAGTGGATCGGGCACACCTCTACGTTGTGAACTTCAGCATTGCATAATACATAACACTGCATTAAGTCATCGTTTATCATTATTTAAACTAATGAGACAGACATACCGTCAAGTTGCATCGATCACAATGTTTAGACTACATTAAGCCCCCAGCTGAACAACAGAACTACAGAAATGTAAGTTAGATGGTTATCAAGACATGTGCAATGTGTTTGTTACTCAACATAACATACACAAATACGTGTTTTGAATGATCGCTAGAAAATACAATCATCAATAGTTAATCTTACTTACAGGTAGAAGTTCAAAAGAGCAAGCCTGGCTAAATAAACTGTGCTCTGATCCATCTTTTAAGACCAAGTGTTAGGTGAATCCCGCGATTTTACTGCTGAGGTGTTGTTGAAAAAATGAATGTTAACCGCTCAATCTTTGTAGATTCATCTTTCAGAAGGGCATACTGTATAAAACAATTTACTCTCACAGCGCAGGATACAGTGTCTTCTTGACATGATGTAATCCACATGGAAATTGTACTGTTCGGGCGGGGCAAGTTGTTCGCGACGTAGAACGTGGGCGGACGTTATGCAAATATGAGACGTGGATCCGTAACAGAAAAAGATTCGAATTGCTGACGACTCGTTTAGGCGAATGTGAGCCGACTCTTTTTTTTGATAGACAATAACTTTATTTATCGTGCACTGTCGGCGTCACAACTTTGCAGATAGTATATGTTCACATACAGCTACATGACACACTGCATGATAGATCATATTTAAAAAAGCATAATAGGGGCACTTTGAAAAGGCCCGATTCCATGGTCAATGAGGACCAGAAGCTATTTGATTTTTCTAAATATCTTTTTGAATACATTTTGACAGGAGAAAGAAATTTATACAGGTTTGTAAGGTTGATTACAAGATGCAGTTATAGTTTTGGGTATACTGTCCCTTTAACAAGCATTTTCGAAAAAAGAAAATCCATTCAAACGATCAAACCCATGGGGGCTGCTTAACAGCATAATGATCATTTTTAGTGTGGAGGTGATATTTAATTAAATGACATTTAAAATGCTGTTTCTTCTGTATATCCTTAATAAAAATGAAATATATACAGTAGTAATAATACTTCAATATTGTTGCCATCGGAGTTCATTTAAATTTAAAACAGTGTATGCATGTAGATATCACAATTATAATATTCATGAAATGGAAAATGAAAGTCAAGGTTGATATTATGAAGAACAATATGTTTCTGTGAGCCAATGAGTCAGAATTGATGAGTGGAGAGACTCTTTCAGCATGTGTACTGAAGGTTTAGATGAAAGTCAAGGCTGCAGAATCTCTTAGAAATTTAGGCTGGATGCCAAAAAGCCAGGTTAATGTTTTGATTTATGGGTATTCGTTTACGATTTACCAATTACTCAAATCTGAGGTGTACCCAGAAGAAAGAGTGATTCATCAGATGTTTGCACACACTCATAATCTTTGAAGAAACTGGCACCGTATGAACGTTAAAAGTGTACTGAGAAGTAATTTTCACAATGAATATCATCATTTCTGTAATTCCATTAATTTAGAGACATTACCCCCCTTTAGCATATTTCAGAATTTGATTGACACAGCGGACCTGAACGAAAGTAACCTCATAATCTTTCTGCGCACTTCAGTAATTAATGTGTTTATGCATTTAAATCTCTGATTTAATTAAACTCAATCGGTTGAACTTTCTGAAACTCTTCTTGACATTAATTTGTATTGACGTGCAAAAATGAAAAGATAATGTGAGAATTCTTCGGTTCTCTGGAGGGAGCTTTTTGCTTCCGGTGCATTAGAAACACAGCCAGCGAAAATATATAAATTTGCAGTTGGTGATGAGAGGAGGGGTGGGACTGTCTGTGTAAACACTCTCTTATTGCTCAGGGCCAGTGGGAAGAATAGTCAGTTTTTCACCATCTACATTCTAGCAGAGTGCAGGGGTGAGAGTCTCGAGGAAAAAAAAAAGAGGAGCTTGTAGCAGTAGAGTTGCTTGTCTATGCAAAACTGGGCGGGCACAATGTTAAGATGTTGTGGGGTTGCCAGATTCTATCACCTCATGTGTTTTCCTCCAAGAAAATTGTTAATCAGCTCAGAAAGGTTTTTGTTTTTCCAGTTCCAGTTTTTGTTTTAGAAGTGTACTTGCATAAAAACACCTTTAATGTCCACGTTATTAAAACTTATGCTTCTTTCACCTGGAGTGACACTGTTTTAGGGCATCTTACAGTGCCATGTGGCTTTCTCTGACACGCTCACATCTCTTTTCAAGTGAAATCGTGGAAAGATATGCAACCAAATGCCCACATCTCTGTACTTTATATGCAGCAGCAATTTGCTTGGTTAAAAATTGTTCAAAGCTTGAAATGCCTGAAATATCATGAACGTGTTTGAGAAAACCACAGTGGTGCACTTTTCTTAAAAAACAATTTCCACTGAAAATGCTTTGACCTCTGCCTGAAGTCTGTCTGATTGCCACATGAGCCTGCAGTGACCGTGTTTTTCCCTTCACAGAGTTCATGGACAGTACTCAGTAGAGCCCTCTGTTGGTTTATTCGTGAACTAGTCTTTCAAATTCATCTTTTAATCCCCTGAAAAGACATACTGAAATTTAATTCAGTATTTTGCTTGTTGGAAACCAACATATCTAAAATAAACCACAAAAAGCTCATTAAAGTTAACTTAAAGCTGAAGTGTGCAATTCTTTTTGTTAAAAAATAATTCTAGCTTTATGTGCATAGACAGTTATCGTTTGTAGGTTGATTAGATCACCTCAAAAGTATAAAAAGTGTGTCTATGTGAGCTATTTCTTTGTTTGTTTAAATATCCAACTGGCCTGACACAGCAACAGGGGCTTAACCAATGACGTGAGTTCAGGGCGGAGTCTATTAGTGTGTCTGACCAATGGTAGATGGGCGGAGAGTTTAAAAATAATTCTTAAACTTCTCCTTGTTGCTGCTTTTAATTCAAACTCTTGAAAAACACAATTTTGCAACTACATCAATGGTAGTTTAATTATCTTAAAAACATGTAAACAGTTTGTAACTTTGAGGCCATTAAAACATCTCTCTGTTTGTTTAAAAATCAAACTGGCCTGACACAGCAACAGTGGCTTAACCAATGATGTGTGTTTAGGGCGGAGCTATCAGTTTATCTGACCAATAGTAGATGGGAAGAGTGTTTGAAAACAATTCTTACACATTCTTTTTGGTGATGCTTTTAACTCAAAACCATGAAAAACACCATTTTGCAGAGACTACAGCAATTGTAGGTTAATTAACTTAAAAATAGTAAATAGTATGTCTCGTTGATGCTATCAAAACATTGACGTTTGTTTAAACATCCAACTGGCCTGACACAGCATCAGCGGCTTAACCAATGATGTGAGTTAACTTGGGGTCTATTAGTTTTTTTGACCAATGGTAGACAGGTAGAGTGTTTGAAAACAATTCTTACACTTCTTCTTTTTGCTCAAACCTTTTAAAACCCCCTTCATATTATTCAAACGATTAAAGCCTTTAAATCCACTGAGTGGTTGTACACACTTGAGGCCTGACCACATTCAGGTCCAGTGCCACAGTCAAACTCCTTCAGGAGTCTGGTCCTCTCTGTCCTTGAAATGAAGCCCATGTACCCTCGCTGCATGACAAGTATGACACCTTATAAGCTATGCAGAGCCGTGGAGTCAGGGCCAGTGGCTGGGAAGTCACTGTGTCGATTTATGCCAGCATTTGGTGGCTGACTGAGCGTGACGCCTCCTGGTTTTCAGAGAGGGAGGAAAGACACCAGACAGCTGCTGACAATACCACCGGAGTGACCATGGACTGCCATGTTACCCATGAGTCCCTGGAGCATGAAAACCTGGCTGGATGAGAAGGATGGACTGCTTGATACTTGTTGACATGGGGCTAAAACGGGTCACTTAAACTTAGTATGGCCTGTCGATTCCTTTTGTCCGATGAGATGAAGATGAATCATCAGTTAACTTGAGTGGTCAAGAGGAGCATCTGATTGAAATACTAGACTGCTTAGATCTAGTTATGGGTCAACAACTCCATCATTTCCCCACATACTGCCATTGGAGAAGGTGTTCATATGCATTAGATCACAAACATCAAGTACTGTTCAAACACCAACATTTCTGGTAGACATCCAAGTAGAATGTCCAGTTGGATGAGACTCAGTCCCTTGGTTGACAAGAATATTTTTTCAGGATCGATAAGAGTGTAGATCCTCCTGGATGAAATCATGCTAAAGGAACAGTTCAGACAGATTACAGGTTGTTTATTAACATACACTACCAACATTGGAACAATACAAAGATGGTTTAAAAATGGAAATGATAAAAAGTGTCTGAAATTTTCTTTAAAAGTTCATTCATCTCCCTTTTAATTGGTGGTCTGTTCAGCCCAGCTTTACTCAGAACTCCTGGCTTCAGAAATTAAATATTGTGCAGTCATATGGATCTTTAAGTTTTACTTCAGTATTTTAGAGTAAATGATGACAGAATAAAAACATTTCAGTGGACTCTTCGTTTAGGAAGAATATTCATTGTCTTCTTCAACAGCTCAACAACTTTAAAGGCACTTAGACCAAACCGATACTTGGATAGTAGGTGGACCATTACATATTTGCGAACATCCCGAGGCACGAATACACATATGACTCAACTAGCTGGAGGTGTTTTTAGATGATTACAGCATCGGACTGCGAGCACATTGAGTCACTCTCTGTGAATCTGTGAGATATAGTGTTCTTTCTGGATCGACAGCTTTTTTAAACAGAAGCTCCTGCTGCTGGGGTTGAGCAGTCTATGCCGACCTGCTTTAAGGAAAAACAGCCTCCTGTTTGTTGATCGCCATATCCCAGCCATCAATCACCATCCCCACGCGTATGGGAGTGGGCTTATCGCTGAATGTGGCAGAATGGAGCTGAGGCATCTCTGTATTTTCACTGACAGGAAGAATAGATAAAAACACATGGTGCAGTGTATGGCTCTTAATTGTACATGTATATGCAATATGTGGTTAATTAGTAGTAATAAATCTTCAACGGTCTGACAACCTATAATTTTCTTTTCTTTTTTCCCAAGAGATAAAGTAGTGATTTAATAAAAAAGTGTGTTTCGCAAGTTCAATGCATCTTCATTAGGGTTGTCAATCGATTACAACTTAAATACAAAATTAATGATAAAATAATTAATTCATTATATATTTCCTGAGAAATGGAGGCCTGTTTTGCCTAAGAATACAATGAGAAAGTTAATTATAAGATGAAGTTTAAATAATAAGTTTAAAATAGGGATTAAATTCACAGTTGTGAGGGGGGTAAGATAAAGAGAAATCAAGACACATTTTGACAAGTCATATCATATCAGAGAGATAAATTCTGAGAAAAAAAAAGTGAGATTTGAGAAATGTCAAAATGATCTTAATTAAAAGATAAAGACTCAAATATGGTCACAATTTGTAAAACTAAAATTATTCCATTTCATAAGTATTCTGGGACAGTTGAAATTTAGCTTAGGAGCATTAATATCGCTTTAAGTTAAGTTAACCTGTGTCAAATTTAATTGAATAGGTATGATTTGAAAAGGCACACACATCTTAATAAAAAGTCTAAAACTGATTGCTAGAAGCATGTAGTGTCTGTAACCCTTACTGGAAGAAGTATAAAACAATCAGGACTCTTCCTAGAGCTGGCAAAACATGAGCAACTGATAGGGAAACCCAGTCCAGAGCGTTGAGAAACTCAAACTGGGCAGAAGGTTCACCTTCCAACAGGACAAGGACCCTAAACACACAGCAAGAGTGGCTTACAGAATATGTCCTTGAGTGGCCCAGACACTGTACGGTGGAGTTTTAGTCCCACCAAAAATAAAAAAAAATAGAAAATTTAAGAGATTAAAGTCGAAACTACGAGATTAAAGTCTTATTATTATGCCCCCCAAAGGAATGTCGACGGAGTGTGAGCTCATGTTAAGATCAAAAGTTCAGCGCTGTAATAAATTTCATTTTCTTGATATTAAGTGCTTTCCACGAGTTCTTACATCTCATCTCAGTAATATGAAGCGGCCGCCCGGACGCAACAATGTTCAAATATGCCTATATCCGATGTCCTTCTCTCAATCCTGGTCATTTAAAAGTGCACTATACTAAATATTATATTTCAACTTTAATCTCGTAGTTTTCACTTTATTCTCGTAGTTTCAATTTTAATTTCGTAATATTACGACTTTAATCTCGTAGTTTTCGATCTTTTGTTTTTTGTACTTATGCATATTTTATCTCTCTTTTTTTTCATTTACGAAGTAGTGACAATTTGTATTTTGGTTTGTCAATACGGTGTATGGAGCGTAGATTAATGTGAAGAAAAATAGTCATTTAAAACAGTTTAACATAAAACAGCAACATAAAAATTATGAAGAAAGTGAAGGGGTATGAATACCTTTTAATTGTTAGTTTATTCTCAGATTTGCAAACATACAATTGTGAGAAGGTCAGACGACTCTAAAAATTGCCTGGAAAAATCTAAATTTTAAATCACAAACAGAAAATTATCTCAATCGTGAGATAAAACCCCATTTACTAGCCTAAAAATGAAATCCTTTATATTTTCAACCTGTAATTGCCACTTTCATAATTTTGACCTCACAATTGGGAATTTATTTCTTGTGAAGAAAGTTGCCTTTATAGTTGACTGCATTCAGACCAAAAAAATTAATTAAACTTGAACATTTTGCAAACTCTGCAATTAATTGCGGAATGTTTTATTTTTTAATTAGTGCATTATAATAAGCACAGGTTAAACTGACAGACCCAATCTTTATCTTCACTTCTGCTCAAACAAAGGAGTTTTCAGTTCCGCCTCACAGAGTTAACACTACAAGAAGCAATATGATTGCGAGACTCCCTATGACTCAGTACAAACCGTACCCGCCACTGCACACTCAAGCATGTCTTTAAATTTCAGTTATCTTGACTCGAGACGCTGAAAATATTCACGGTATCACTGTGACGGAGGCTGTACACTTATTTCAAGCTGCGTTTGTAAGGATAAATCTATTGTCGAAGCATTATAAGAGCGCACGGATCATTTACCAGATCCCCACACACACACACACACACTTAGACGTGCACAGTCGCAGATGTACCGGGTCCTCTTCTGTACTGTTTGGCTGAGAGAAGGGCTCTTACTGCTCATCCTAAGTCTGCTCACATTTCCAGAGCCCTGTCCACAAATTCCATCACATCCATATAATCAAAGGCATTTTCTTTGGCCTATAGGGACGTGCTTTCTGCATGAGCAAGGTGAGGACGGTAAAACCAGTGTTCTGCTGCCGATAGAATATTTATCTTGGAATCACTGCATGTTGTTTGGAGCAGCTGGAATACCTCTGGATGTTGTTTGGATTATAGGGTTCTTATATTTCACAGTTTTTGGAGAAGGAGAAAATCAAAGATTAAAATTCACGTCTTTGTACCCAATTTTGACAAACCTTTTAACCTTAAAAATTCACAACTGAAGAACTTTATTCGGAAAAATTAATTAACTGAGTATTCATTTAAATTGAACTGGCCAAAACAACTCTATCTATCTATTCTTAAAACTTTTGGTGACTAGTTGAGAAACTATTTCTCAGTATTAAGTAGTTGGTTATTAGCATGCACATTACTAGCATATTGGCTGTTTATTATAAAGCACATATTCTGCATGCCCATATTCTACATCTCTAATATCTAAACTAGAGATGGGGAGTCGACTCCAAAAGAGTCGATTCCTCGACTCTCACTAGCCCTAGTGTCGGAATCGACTCCAGG
>JAUCNO010000191.1:11616120-11647396 GCA_032353835.1 Enteromius viviparus
GCAGCCTTATGCGATTTAGAAATTGCATGTGCTTAAATTGCGATTTTTTAGCGATTGCGATTAATTGCACAGCCCTATAATTTATTATTGAAAAATACTGAAGTAATGCTTTTTGAAAATTCTGGATTTAAGGGGGGGGGGTACAAAAATTAAAAATTTGCAAAATAAATCTTTTGTTTTAGTTCTATATTTACTTACATATAAACTTATATTATTATTATTATATTATTATTATATTATGAGCCAGTTTTTGGAATACTTACTAAGATTAATAAATTAAAACCTAAAATTTTAATTCATTGAGCACAGACAGCTGGTTAGAAAAGTTATAAAAACGTATATATAATTAAAATCTGTAACTTCCCATGAAATCCAGTTCAGTGAAAATAAAATAAAGCTTAATTTTAGACACTTGCGCCATGATCTTATGTGTTTTACTTCATTCTATGACAAATTTGGAATACTCAAAAAAAGTAAATTATGAAAAAAAAAAATATTGCATAAACTCTGAAAATGCTAATAATTAAACCAATAATTGTTAACCCAAAAATGTCAATTCTGTCATCCATTACTCACCCTCATGTCACTGTAAGATCTTTGTTTATCTTCAGAACAGAAATTAAGATATTTTGTAATTAATTCTCGAAAAAATACATAAATTACAGTTAAGTGTCAGAGAGCTCTCAGAATTCATCAAAAATATCAAAGGTCTTATAGGTTTGTAATGACACGAGGGTGAGTAATTAAAGATTTTCATTTTTGGGTGAACTGCACCTTACATAGTTAACTTTATGTTCTGTAAAAAGTCACAACATCCAATTTTTTTACCCACCTAGCTTTTTTTGCAGTACACTAAAATGGCCTGTGGTGTGACAAATGCATTTATAAATTTCTCAATATTCCATGTAGTCTATATGAGATAACAAAAGCAGCATGCATAATTACAAACAAATTATAAAAGTGCATTTTAAAGCAGTCGCACTGCAGGACAACATTGTCACAGCTTGAAATGTCATGTCACCCATCCATTACAATCACTGTGCCATGTTATTGTGTCAAATTACATGTAGTAATTCCCTAAAAATGACTGCAAGAAGTAACATGCTGTTGTAGTTATAATAATTAGTGTGATTTAAGAACAGCAGAAGTGAATGTAAGGTTTCCATCGTGATAACATGATACGTGTGTGTGTGTGTTTGGGAAAGGTTGGAGAATGTGAATATTATTGGCCATGAAAAGGGCACGCTTGTACACAGCAGGAGCTGCCCGGAGCCTTCAATCTACCGCAGGAAACAGTCAGGAATAACCTTATACCAGACTCGGAGTCTGACTTGTGTCTGATGAAGAAATGTGAGTGTCTAAAGAGTCTATGTGTCACATTGTGAACCTTACAGGTATCAAACTATGTCTATATACGCATACTTGCTGCAAGTCACTTTTCTAAGCGGCATAGTATATTTAAACAAGGGTAGCCACAAACCGCAAATATTGTAGAGAATACTTGAAAAGGGACTGTTAGTGAACCAAGAGCTTGTACGTGTTGACTGCTTTTCATATACTTGTCTAAAGATGTTCCTTTTTTGGCAAACTGACGCATGATGTATTTGAAGCAGTAGTATCTTCTGGTTAGTGATATAAGTTTTAATATGCAGTAATGAAGGCTGGATGCATTACAATATATGACATTTTTTAATATATGCAGATACTGTAAGTCTCTTAGCATCTGCTAAATAACCAATAATGAAACTAAATGTCTTACAAGACTGTTCCTGTTTCAATCCCTCAGATGCTGTCAGTGATATTTTGCAGTATAAAAATATATATATATATTTTTTTTAATTTGCTAAATATTAAAGAATAAAACATTTCTCTAAAAATAAAAAAGCAGCTGTAATTTATTTACCCCCCTGGGCCATCTAAGATATACTGTAGATTCATTTGTTTGTTCATCTGAACAGAATAAGAGTAATCACCAATGGATCATCTGTAGTGACTAGGTTCCGTCGGATTAATAAAAACATTACAATAATCCACATGACTCCATGTCTTTCATACTTTTCTGGACCTTGACAGTGTTATTTACTTAGCAGTCGATGGGAAAGTCACAAGTCTCCCAGGTTTCATCCAAAAAATCTTATATTGTGTTCTGAAGACAAACGAAGCTTTCACAGGTTTGGAACGTGAACATTTTTTTATTTTGGGTTGAGTGATCCTTTAAGGCGTTACAGTTATCCAAATCAAATGGAGATGAAACCCTTTTATTTTTCGCAAACAAAGTGCTGCACAAAAGAAGTTTACAGTCTAAAGGTTTACTGTCAAAATTAAAAAAACAAAAAACAAATATGATTATTATTTTAACCTTGAGTTTTTTATTTGTAATAAATTTCATGTTGAATTTTTCATTTCGTCATTATGCTGTTTTGTTTGCAGAATTTTGAGGAAAACAAAGAATTCAATCCTTTTTGGAATGAAACAAAATGTGGGCGAAGCGCTGTAAATACTATAAATTGTATGTGTGTGTATATATACATACACACACTAGGGCTGGGTGATTATACGATCTCGATTTGTGATCGTGATCAAATTAAGTTCGATCTCGATTTTCAGCCGTGGGCATTCTTTCTCGATCACATGCATAACATGCTGCAGTAAAGTGCACGACAACAAATCACAACCCGCTTTCCTAGCACCGCGCTGTCTGCTAGAGTTGTGACGTTCGCGAATGAACCGATTCTTTTGAACGGCTCATAAAGATGAACGATGGGAGCCGAGTTGCGGTAGGAGCCGTTCTTTGTCGTTCTTTTTTTTCCTATGCGTGTTTTACACAGATTCACACAAATTATCTCCTCTGCGAGGCAGAACAGGGGGTGCTACTGCCTGACAGCATCAGTGTTGCCAACTATTTCCAATGAAAAGTAGCTGTCTGTTTCCTCGAAAAGTAGCTAAATGTTGCCGGATGATGTCATGTTCTAATTTGCATATCAGTGATGTCATCACGTAGTATCTGACAAGCATAAGCCTGTCATGTCTCAGAACTGAAACTTTTTGAAAAATGATTCCATTTTTTTTTTTTATAATATTATTATTTAGTTGCTGTCTGTTTTTTTCGGGTAAGCAGTATCTGTAAAATATTTGTAAAAAATAATGTTAGTAATGTAATGAGTAATGTAAACCCTCTGACAATTTATTTTTTATTTTTTTCTCTCTTCTATGTTTTTATTTATCTATACCTTTTCTCCATTTTGTACTATTTGGATGTCTTGATAGTTTTGTATATTTTTATCTGTCGTGGTTTGTTCTGAAAAAAAAAAAAAAAAACATTCAACACGTCTTGTTTTGTTTGTAGCCGCTAGATGGAGACATCCACCAACATGTAGGATTTTTCTGTTTAAACTGAATTTGCCTGAACTTTTGATCCCCGACCTCGACAATGACCTCAGCCTTGCATAGACGCCTTTTTCCGTTTAAAAAATGAACGAGGCATCTAAATGAGCCAGATGTCTCAACAACAGTCTCTATTAGTCTCTATTACCCAGAAGAAGTTGATTGTCAGAACTAATGAATAACATTGGTAAGTCGGATCCTGCAGTAAGCAACCTAATTATTCATTCAGCTCTTTTGAAAATGCCACATTCGTAATGAAGAGAAGGATGAGTGAACAGTGACAGCTGAAGAAATGATGTGGTGACTAAAATAGCCAACTAACAGAAATGTTAACAAAAACATACATTTTCTTTACATTTATTTAATTAAATTTTTTTAATGTGTTGATTTGAACAAATGCCCTTTATTATTCATAACATGCAAACTTTTCATTTTATTTAAAATGCAAAAGTATTATTAGTATTGTTGAAAGTAAATGTAAAATACATTAAGGTTGGAATTTGATAATGTTCACAACAAAAAAGCAAAAAATGTTTAAAAACATTAAATTGACAACAGGGCTCTCAAGTTTTGAAGACAGGCAAGAGTGACATTTTGTAATTTTTATTCTGAAACAGTGACTCATTTATTTTGGGAATGTTCTTATGTCCAGTCTTTCTGGAAAAAGGTTAAGAATCTGCTTAATGCAATTTTTTGTATAAACCTCTTGTTATTTATTGGAAAGTTTAATATCCATAAATGTAATTATACTAATTGTAATAAATTGTTTTTTTTTTCTGCGTGAGAAATACAATGTGTGGCGGGAGTGCGTGACAATAGACCGAAATGAGTGACTGTCACGCTCAATGCGTGACACTTGAGAGCCCTGTAGTATGACCATATTTGTTATCCTACATATTTAAACTTAGCAACTACATTACCTTACTAACTACCAATAAGCAGTAATTAAAAGTTTAAATATAAAATATATGAGCTAATAATGAGTACTGGTCCCCAAACTAAAGTGTGAGCACTTAATTTATATATGGAGCAAAACAATTTCATCCAAACAGCGATGATTAGTGCATAACCATAGGTTCTGCATTGAAAAGCTGCACAACTGTTTATTGAACTCACCGCTGAGAATTACTGAGGCAAGTGTTACAATGTCACAACAGCGGTTCTCATCGACTCCTACGGAAGTTAATTAATCTCAACGGTAATATGAATGAAAGCCTCATTTAAAAGCATCCTCTGTCTACCTCTATTCAGCAGTGAAATGCCTGTCAAAACATCCAGTGTAATATATCTGTCTCTAATCATCATTACTATCACAGCTACCTTTGGAGAAAGACAGAAATTGTATTCTTTATGTGTTGTTTTAATTATTTGGTGTTTATCTCTTACTTTCCCTTTTTTTGATGAGACATTATACAAGTAACTTCAAGATGCACTTTGATCAAAGTACAAACACAATCAGAAAATGAAAATAAACCGCTATATTATGTGCATTGTCGATTATATTTGTTCAAAATGTTCTTAGATCTTAGAAGGTTTCCTCAGATTGGTTCACTGTCTGCTTCTCCATTCCAGCAAAGAGTGCAAAAACAATGGCCAATGAATAGATGGAGAGGTCTGGGAACTCTGTGTTAACTGCACTACAAAGGGTTAAATTAATTTCACCGTAAGATTGCGATCAAGCAAACATGCGTTGTACTGACAGAGGTTCCAATGCAACAGTCAAAGCTCTTTGTACGCACTCTCTAAGCTTTCCAGCAGAATACATACACTCCATATAAGAAAAATATGTTTTTTCAAAAAACCAATTTGCAGTCGCTTGACTCTCGGGGTTACAATGACATGTGCACTGCGGGCATATTTGCTAGAGCGTTTCATGGATTCAATTAGTTCATCGGTGAGGCACAAGAACCGTTTCTCTCCAGGCAACCATTTTGATTGAATATTTATAGATTTGCAATGTAATGAGATCTGTAGAATGCTGACGTACGTTTCCTCTGAATGCAACATGAAACTTAGCATGAGATACAGCCGTGGTGACTGTTCAATAAAGTGAGGCTGAACCCATCTCTGTTCCTGAGAGCTTGTTCAAATGCTCACTGTATTAAATGTAACCTAAAAACGGCTTTGCATGATAATATCGGAATTAAGCAAACATGTACACCCAGTACTGCTGCAATCCGATGTGCCTGTTTGGTGATGTTCCACGTCCCTTCAGTCTGGGGCTTGTACTGTTGTTTGACAACAAACCAGTTGTTCAGCTGATGATCTGTCTTTTTTCTAAAGCAACTAAGCAACTAGGTGATAAACACATGCTATTATATAGATAGTGAGTTTATTTTTAATGTACTCTAAACTGGGAAAAAGAAATAGTTCACTCAAAAATGAAAATTTGCTGAATATTTACTCACCCTCAGGCCATCTAAGATGTATAAGAGTGTGTTTTTTCATCTTCCTCTGCAGGGAATGGGTGCGATCGAAATTAGAGTCAAATTCCATAATCCACAAATAATCCACATGATATCCATTCAACATGAGAAGCAAAAAGCTATGTGCTTGTAATAAATAAATACATAATCATGTCTCTTTTGGCCAAAATAAAGAGTCCTCTATCCATACTATGATTTTTTTTTCCAGTGAAAAGTCATTTCTTTTGACTTATGAGAGAAAATGCACATATTAAGCTCTGAAACCAGTCCAAAACAAGTTTAGGCTATACTTAGTTGATGGATTTTGATCTGAGAAGGACGTTTTCACTGGAGGAAGAGTTATTGTAGATTATAGACTCAAATTTTGGTTAGAAGTGACAGTTTGAATCCCTTAATGATATATTTGTTTCTTACACCCAGTTTTTCTATTGTGATGTTTTTGTTTAACTGTTGGACTCTCATTCTGACGACACCCATTTACTGTTGTGGATCCATTGGGGAGCAAGTGATGTAATGCTACATTTCTGATGAAGTAACAAACTCATCTACATCTCAGTTGGCCTGAAGGTGAGTAAATACGACAAACTTGACCATTTGTAATTATACGTATCACTCTGCTGTCGCTGACAGTTTGGCACCATCTTGCTGCTTAAAAGGCTTAACCATGAGTTACTGTAGAATGGAGGACTTAAACATTAATTTCAACAAGTATGGAAAAAAGTTTTCAGCAGTGGATAGAAGTGGATCACAATGACTCCCCAATTAAAACAAACAAAAACTTAACTCTGAACAAAAAGCACTACGACACAAAGTGTCTAATTACATTGTTGCAAGAAGCTGTGTAATAAGTGGGATAATGTACATCCAGCAGGTTGTAATCGCAGAATAAAGCCCTTCAGTCTTATTCAACCTCTAACTCTTTTGGGCTTTATTCTGCGATAACAACCTGCTGGAGGTACCTTATCCTTTACATAACAACCTGGTCTCATAAAAATATGTACTTCTGTGCACTTTTTGTGCAACACCATTTTATGTACCTTACTGCACATTTTGCCACAGTCAAAAAGAAAAAAACACCAGTTCAATATGTGAATCCTGGCACGTTTTAATTATGCTTACATAAGTAAGAATTGCTATGATTTTATTATGTTGCTTCATTTGAATATTGTGATGGTTCAGAATTGAAATATTTAGGGACCACGGTTAAAAGTTAATGATCTATCATGTTGGAAGTATGCTTTACACCAAATCCAACCCTAAACCTACTCGATGGTGCTAACAAATGTAAAACTGATATCAAAAGGCATTTTTGATGCAACGGTGCCCTTTCAACTGCCTTTTACACAGATTTGAGTTGGGGGTTTTTAACACAGGATTTGAACCGGAGCTTTAAATTACAAGTACAACGCCGTTTCACGTAAGCTACAAAGTAAACCTTTGTCTATGAAAACCCATAGATATTGTTACGAATAGAGGATGCGAGGCGTGCGAGCGCAAACGCAACAGTGTTTCATACACACACAACAGAAGTCCTGGGCGCTGGAGTGCCCTCCAGTGGTCTGAATGGGCACATCCAGCTGAACGTTACAAAGCCCCCCCTCAAAGGAGCGGCTTCCAGATGCCCCTTAGGAGCCAGCAGGAACGGCCTCCAGGGCGGGGCAGACGGCGGAGAGGCCCACTTAAGTGACGTGGACGGTGGAGGCGCCCACCAGAGCGGGGCAGACGGCGGTGAAGCCCACTGAGGCAGAGCAGGTGACGGAGAAGACCACTGAAGTGATGTGGGTGGTGACCACTAGATTAGCTTTGCGCCCTCGAGAACCGACCCTTCGGTTGGCGAGAGCCACACCATGGGTTGATGTTCCTGGCGCGGTGAGTTCGCACTGTCATTAGGCAGAGAAAAACTCCCGATCTCCACGCCAGTGCGGTAATGCCCGGCAGTTCTGGGCACTGGAGTGCCCTCTAGTGGTCTGAATGGGCGCATCCAGCTGAACGTTACAGATATGAAGCTGTATATGTGTGATGCTAACGTTCAAAACGTTTTCAAATCTCTATCTTCTTTCAACCTATTTTGAAAGACATTTAAGTAACACACTAAAATGTTTCCATGCTTAAAAACAAAACACACCAAAAGAAAACTTGCATTTCATATTATTTGAAAGTAAGCACTCTGGTTTGTAGCACAAATATCGTTATTATTATCAGTTATGATTCTACTGAATGCATCCACTTGTAACATTGTGGTTCAGCCTTCAAATACCATAAATACAGTAATTCTAAAATACTAAAAAATAAAATTCTAAAATTTTATTGCAGGGGCACAAGATCTCCACTAAATGTGTTTCTGCATTTGGGAATAAGACTGTAAACCTTTCAGTCAGTTATCACAATTATATATTAATTGCACTCTTTATAGCTTAAAGTAGTGCTACGTCCTAGAATCTGTCCTATCTAAATTTATGGTCGGGAACTTCTGCTGCTTTTAGGAAACCATTTCAATAGAACTGAATAGTCACTGAATCCCCACACCACTAACATAATTGATTTGCTTGATTTTATTCACAAATGCAAGTGTGCCAACATAATGGTTAAATGTGTTTTAGTAACCCAATAAACCCAATAATACAATTTTTGTATTAAAGATTACAAAGTAAAAAAAAAATGCTTTACATTTTTCCTTTTAGTGGGTGTCAATGTCAAAAACATTGAAAGTAAAGAGAAAAATAAGAGTCTATTTTTACTCTATTTTTTTCCCATGTAGATGGATTTGCAATACACGTTCTTCACAAATAGAAAAGACCTTGCTGGCCTGATCCTATTTTACAAGAAAAGCAGCGTTAAATGTAGACTGGTTTTCAGTAAAAGTGCAGACAGACTCTATAACTTATTTCTATGCATGTACATCTTAAAGAAATGAGAGCCTTTACCTGCTTTTGTCTTAAAATGGCCCTTTGCTACCCAGAGGTTATGCTCTAATAACTATAATGCTTTGCAAAGACCTTGAGTGAAATTCCTTTTCTATGGCTCAATGAAATGATGAAGGATATAACCATTTGCCATCAACCTTAAATCTTCCATGCACTGTATATGCTTTGTCTCTACTCTTCTATTTTGTGAGTTTAAGTTGCTCAGAACTTTAGCCAATTGGCCTCTATGCTGCTCTTTGTTAAACTGGCTTTACTGAGCCTCATATGAGTGATTCAGCAGAGCCAAGATTTTCACCACGGCCAGACTCAGACTCGGGCAAGTCAGGTCTCTGTGTTAAATTGGACGAAATTTGGTGAGCGGCATGTGAAATCAGGTGTAAAAGCCTTTCAATGGGTTTGGAGAGAGAGCTCGGACTACAAGCACGGTTTTTAGCCTTGTGTTTTCAGTCATGGATGGACACAGGCCCAATTCGGCCCACCAATCCTAGAATGTGCGGAAGGAAGACTAATATCCAGCTGCTCGCTGGGCAGTCCAGCTCTGTTTCGCTTGACTCTTTATTCTCACTTTCTATCTGTAACTGTGCCAACAGAACACAATCTTGTTCAGCTGGAAAACTATCTGTTTTTATTAACAGATATTAGTATGTATGTGTGGTTCTGGCACATGTACATTTATAATTAATGAGAGTAATTAAATATTAAATATTATTTTGCAGTGTGTGTATATAACTATACAAATAATATTTTTTTCTGCTGTTTGTGTTTATTACATTTACTGTTATGCAACTTTAGAAATGCATGCATGCCTCTCTAAAGGAAGTGACTTGCATAATGAAACAAGGTAAGAATGGAACAGTCTTGTTGCTGATAGAATGCCTGGAGACCCAATTAAAAATGCTAACAACTAGGATAAACAATATTCATTTTCCCACTTGAGATCTAAACATTATTCCAATATAAAAATACAACAAAATCAACAACGGGGAATCTAATTTAACCTGTCTGCATTTAGTGTTCCAAAATCACATCATTTCAAATTGACCTTCCAGCTATATCACAGCTCAAGAGTAGTGTTGATGCAATGTTCAGCCAGATGTCGTTAGTGCTGATGGGATAGCTTTCATTCTGTTTTACATGAAACAAACATAAGTCGATGCATGAAAGCTAAAATTCTAAACCTCTCAGTGACTCATGAAATGTAACCTCAGTTGTCATATTTCATATTTCCCTGTTGACTGAGAGGTTGTTTTCCAAAGTGCTAAAATGTTATAGTTTTAAAAAATTGTAAGCAAAAATATATAAATACATATATATATATATATATATATATATATAATTTTGATTTTTTTATAAAATTACATTTTTCGCTATATGATTATTACAATGAGTTTTAGCACTCCCACCAAAAATAGTACAAAGTAACATAATATACAATTACTATTACTAATGGTTTGCAGGATTCTTCAATTAATAGAAAGTTTTTTGTAATTTATTTGTAATTTCTTTTTTTTATAACTGTAAAAATGTCTTTTAATCAATTTAATGTGTCCTTGCTGAATAAAAGAATTAATTTCTCTGTCTCTTTCTTTCTCTTATTGTGCTTACCTCAAACATTTGAATGGCAATGCATTGTGGTTTCCAAAAAAAAACACCTGTTTTCAACAATGATAAATGGAAACATTTTGTGTGCCAAATCAGCATATTAAAATGATTTTCAAAGGATTATATGACACACTATATAATACTGAAAAGTAAAAAAATTGAGGATTCTAACATGTATGCTGGATCTGCAAAGTTTGCACAAATTGGGACAGTGTATTTTATTTTTATTGAAAGAAGACTATCTTGCTCACCAAGGCTTATTTGATTAAACACTGTAATATTATTACATATTAAAACAATTGATTTCAGTTTGAATATATATATATATATATATATATATATATATATTAATGTAATTTATGTAGTGCAAAGTTGATTTTTTTTAAACCTGTGGATGCTACAAATCAAACTAAACAACACAACATGCTGATTCAGATTCCAATTCTGTCGTTTAAAACCCATCATCACGATCACAGATCTAATTATAATCGTGCCAATTATACTTAGTATACAAGACTAGAGATCTTACCCCTGTAGTTCCTTCCTAACTGGTTAAATAGATAGCGTTACACATCACCCCGTGTTTCAACATCCCTGATGTCCCCTGAACAACATGCACGGCGTTTTCAATTAAAGAGGGAAACCGCATGATAATACAATTACAGCCAGGAGCCTGATTAACGGTCAGACAGCACCGCTTACAAAAGTGTAACCAAAAATCCCAACTGACAGAAAGTTATCAATCAGCGTGATCAACTGCGCATCCAGGCTCGCCTCTGTGTCGCTAAGGCGTCTCCATGTGTCAATCCGAAGTGGGCGGGACCCGCGTCTGATGCGGCGCTCTGGAGAGGCAGAGACTCAGGCAGGGGCTGAAGTGCCACTTTCTCAGCATTGTCAGTGCGGGCAGCATCTTCTCCAAGCCCGGGTATAGTAACTGCTGCAGGTGACATATCCTCCGGATCGGGACGGGAGATTCGGGTTTGCTCCATCCATGCGATCCGAGCCCGACTGAGAGCGCACCATCCACCTGGATAAGCGGCATCGGCATCAGCATCAGCGCAGGGAGAACGCGGACGCAAGCAACGCCACGAGAATATGATGCTCCAACAGCACTTCCTTTTTGTGCTCTACAGCTTCTGTGGGATTGTCATTAAAGGTAAGGACCCTGGGATGTCTGGCCACAGTGTGATGCCCTCTGGGTGTGGTGGGAGTTGGCAGGGGTGAACGGAAACGCCAGTGTTATCACAAGCCCCGCGCTCAATTACATGGGGGATAATATTTCTTAAGTGGCTCGCGCTTTTGGACAGGTCATATACAGTACGTCTGTTTGGTGGCTTGATGATGACACTGCAGATTTGAGTTCAGCGCACATTCTTTTACACGCGCGTGGGAAGTTGTTTGTTGTTCATTTCAATGATGTTTGCGACCCATTATCTATCAGATTAGCAACTTCAGACGCGGAACGATTAAGTGAGCATGTGCTCGTTGCAAATTGATTCGCATGGTTCGCGCACGCAGCACAACAATTAAATTACGCGCAGTTTTGCTCACTGATTTGACGCGTCTTATGGTTTGGGTTTATTAAATTACCAACTTTAAAAACACTGAATCAGTAACGACCTTCTTTTTCCGAATTCATTCATATGGTTCTGCCATCTGCAATCTAATCGCAGTTACGGGAAGCTTGGTTTAATGTTCGGGGTGTGATTTGACCGCGCAAAACAAGTTGAAGTTGACTTGTTAAGGGTGATGGATTCTTAATGCATGCTCTTTTTTTAGAATTAGTTGGCCAGCACTGGCTTAGGTCGGACGTACGCACGTTCCAAGCGCATAGCGCTCGCGTATTTACAAGATTCTACATCTTGGGGTCGTCGTAGCATAAGATTTTCTCTTCGAGACGCGCAGTGTGCAAGTAAAGCCTGGCGATAACAGCTTATGCATTTATTTACAGTGCTGATAGCAGACTGTGTTAGAGTGTGAAGGTAGGAGGGGTGTCTCAGGACGGACAGATGTGCATAGAGAACCGGCGGTCAGACTGCAGCGAGTCGGTGCGCACTGCTGTCCCACTTTGACTCTCTCTGAATCCCGCAGGCGGATCGCGCGCCGCCGCGCCCCACGGGTCACGGATCTCACAGTACTCTTTCAACACTTACACACCTTGTTCCACACTATAGTTGCAAAAGGATGTGTGCGTAAATCAAAGAAATAATAACCATTGACGATGTATATTGCCTTTTGCCACTGCAAAAACATGACTCACTGCTGATGGACTTTTATTGACTCGCAGTCCATATAGCTATATGTCTGCCAAGAGAGCTACAGCTGGTTGCTGCATAAAGAGTCAATATTATGTTACAATACTAGCTAATATTGATTAGCTAATAGTGGTATGTCTCAGTAGATACAGCATATATTGTGTGCAACAACACCTAGTTGGAGTGTTGTTACACCTACTGTTCTGTAGTTGTTGCTGCTACTTTGCAATAAAGCTCTCAAATTTGAACATTTATATATTATTTGTATATGTGTCTACCGTTTGTAATCTACTGCTTATTGCTAAACTATGTAATTTTGTTATATTAATTGCTGGTGTTAAAAACTACTCCACTGCCTATGGAGATTAAGAGTTGTAACAGCAGGTGAGCTGTAAGACTATTCCAAAACATGAACATGCACATTTTTATTATGAATTAATTGTGGTTAACATATGTTTGTTAATAAAATATGACTATAATGACCAATTTAATTGTAATTATGAATGCAAACTTAAAACAGCAAACAAAACAGATTACCTCTTTGAAGAGAATATTGAAAAAAAAATAAATTATTTCTGCTAATGACATGAGTCTATATATAATTATGCAGTGAGCAAGAAAAAAAAAACATTTTAATATGAAAATAAGTATTTAAATGGCAAATTGATGCAATTTATATATATATATATATATATATATATATATATACACACACACACACACTCACACACATCCATTTTTGCTGCTGTTACATTCATTACTATATCAGACAAAAAATGCAATTTTAAGGTGCCCTTGGTAATTAAGGATTAAGGTTTTGTTAAGAGTTTGATGCATGCAATTCTGCATAATTTAATGTTATTACTATAGTAAGTGCATTGTAAGGACACTGTAAAATTTACTGTAGTGTTATACAAGTAACTTTTGAAAGAGGGATTTAGCAGTGTGTTTCTTTAGCAGTGCGCTTCAGAGATTGACTGTGGGTATGTAGATGTCGGCATATGTTAGGTTTGGCACGGTCTGTGCTGACTACAGATCTCTATAATTATTCCTAGAAACTTGGTGTGGATCAAAACCAATGATCGATTTTTTTCTTGATATAGGTTCTCAGGTGATTTTAGATTCTCTGTGGTAGGATCTCTGATGGTCATACATAAGTGGCTGTAATAAAATATACGTGTGTATATGTAAGTTAGTTATATATAGATCACACCATACACAAGTACAATATAATGACTATAAAACTTTTTTTTTTAAATTTGAATAGAATGAAAACTAAAAGAATTTTAAATCAGACGAATTGATATTTTATTCACAATGAAAAGTTTTAAAAATAAATGTTTAAACTGAGAAATTAGATTTTTTTTGTTGAATTTGAATTTTATGGACAAAATGAGCTCATTTAAAATTTGATGCATGCTACAGGTCTCAAAATGTTAGGTACGAATGGCTGAAATAGCAAGAAATTAGCAAGGCAATTAACAAGACACCCCTAATAAAGGAGTGATTCTGCATGGTGGTGACCACAGACCACTTCTCAGTTCCTTTTTGGTCAAATTTGAATGCTGGCTGTGCTTTTAATCTAATTGTACTGTAGCATGAGACAAAGTCTATAACCCACACAAGTGGCTCAGGTAGTGCAGTTCATCCAGGATGGCACATCAATGCGAGCTGTCGCAAGACGTTTTGCTGTGTCTGTCAGCGTAGTGTCCAGAGCATGGAGGAGCTACCAGGAGACAGGCCAGTACATCAGGAGACGTGGAGGAGACCGTAAGAATGCAACAACCCAGAAGCAGGATCCATAGCTCCGCCTTTGTGCAAGTATGAACGGGAGGAGCACTACAGAGCCCTGCAAAATTCACCTCCAGCAGTACACAAATGTGCATGTGTCTGCTTAAATGATCAGTAACAGACTCCATGAGGGTGGTATGAGAGCCCAACATCCACAGGTGGGGGTTGTGCTTACAGCCGAAAACCTTGCAGGACATAATGGCATTTGTCAGAGAACACCAAGATTGGCAAATTTGCCACTGGCGAATGACAAGGCTGTGCTCCCAGATGAAAGCAGGTTCACACTGAGCACATGTCACAGACGTGACAGAGTCTGGAGATGCCGTCTGCTGCATGCAACATCCTTCAGCATGACCGGTTTGGCAGTGGGTCAGTAATGGTGTGGGGTGGCATTTATTTGGAGGGCCTTACTGCCATTAGGTACCGAGATGAGATCCTCAGACCCCTTGTGAGACCATATGCCTATGCTAGACCTCATGTGGCTGGAGTGTGTCAGCAAGATGATGGCATTGATACTATGGACTGGCCCGCCATTTCCCCAGACCTAAATCCAGTTGAGCACATCTGGACATCATGTCTCGCTCCATCCACCAATGCCACGTTGCACCACAAACTGTCCAGGAGTTACCAGATGCTTCAGTCCAGATCTTTGAGGATATCCCTCATACAGGCACGTGGAGGCCACACACACTACCAAGGCCTCATTTTGGCTTGTTTTAAAGACATTACATCAAAGTTGGAGCCTGTAGTGTGTTTTTCCACTTTAATTTTTGAGTGTGACTCTAAATCCAGTCCTCCATGGGTTAACGCGTTTGATTTCCATTGATAGTATTTGTGTGATTTTGTTGTCAGCACATTCATCTATGTAAAGTATTTAGTCAGTCACTCAGATCAAGGATGTGTTATTTTAGTGTTCCCTTTATTTTTTTGAGCCGTGTATATTTCTCAATATAAAATATTATTTTTGAAATAAACCAGTTAATGAATATGTTAATTTTTTTATCAGGGAAAGGACATTGCACGACACATATACAAATGGTATTTTTATGAGCAGTGTATTATAATGTGGCTACATATATATGTTGTAGTAATATAAACAGTGCATTTTGAGTAATCAAGAAAACTTTTTTTTATTAAGAGAAGGTTGGTTTTATTGTTTTAGTCTCTTGGGGTTTAACACAATAAAGTCGCTATTTTTTCCTCTGTTGCTTATGTACAGTCGATTTGTGGCATGCATGACTCGTGGAGTTAAATGCTTTACCAGAACCTTTCCCGTTTAATGTGTGTCACATTCAAAATGGTGACTCTGAAAAGTGTTTTAATAATTTATTTCCCAAGGATCCCTGCCATAAGCTGTCAGGTTTTTTTTTTCTTCTGCAGCTTGATTTTTATCCCTTCTTAAAATGTGAACCTCACAGTCTGAGTGCCTTCAGTGAAGAACAGACAGTGCTTAGATGAATATTTTTGCATGGAGTTACATACTCAGCTGATTTATCAATGTGATGGAAAGATTTCCTTATAAGACTTGATAAGAAGTGATAGATAATCTGTGGCTGAAGGGTCACATTCATGCAGGGATGCTACGAGACTGAGTCATTGTTCTCTAAAGATTTTTTATGTCTGCTCCCTTGCTGTTAAACAATGAAATCAAGACCATCAGCAGGGGTTAAGAAGAGAAATCATCTCCTTAAACTACTGCTGATTATCAAGGAATGTTTCCTACTGTAGATGTGTATTCTATCGAACTCCAAATGGATATTTATGAAAGATTGAACATTTTTGATATCGCAGACAGAAGCACAATATATTGTCACATACAGCAGATGTTCAGTGTTCAAAAACCTTTATTTGACTTGTTTGCACCTACATAACTTCAGACCGAGGGACATAGGAAGCATATTTGGTGTGCTGAGGGCTCTGAGCTCGGAATGCAGCCTGAACCCAGAGAACTCCCGATCTGGGACGAGAACAGCGAGGAGTTAGAGTGATGGGTTGGGGAGGAGGAGGGATGCCGGAAAACTCACGGGACAGGTGAGTTGGTGCTGAATATGAGATGTCATATTGAGTCATACAATCTAAAAATTTAGATGAAATTGAGTTATTAAAAGTTATGATGTTTCTGTGCTATAGTTATATATTTTTTATCTCATAATGAATTTTTTTGTCAATTTTAAGTTACGTCATCATTATGACTTCCATGTCTATTACTATACTTCATATTTCACCATAATTGTGTCTTTTTTTGTCATGATGACTTAAGTCATAATTATACAAATTTGTATCCCATAGTTATAATTCCTTATCACAATTCTTATTCTGGATTATGATTGTCATGATTATGATCTTACCAAATATGTATGTATTTATATATATATATATGGTAACCCTGTTTCTTAAACAAAGCTTTCTTGATAGCTCATCTTGCGTCTCCAACATTTCACCCAGAGCATTAAAGTGCACTTGATATTTGTAGTTGCCTACTCGTCCACAGGAATCTCGCACATCACAGAGATCAAAACACTGCTGCATGGTGTCTTAATAGCTATATAAAACTCAAGGTCTCCAATTACATCTGTGACCAGACATTTAGGTCAGGGCTTCACAGCACCTCTACAGTCATATTCCCATTAGAGCGGCTTCTTTCCCACCTTAGTTAACAATTCACAAAAAAGACATTTGTAGCTGGCTTTCTGTGAATGTGCCATACAAATTGGGCCTGAGGGACCAAAAAGCCCCCGAAACATTTTTGCGGCTCAGTCGCCTGAGGGCCCAGCTAAACGTGCAGATAGATCCTGTGTCAGTTGAGCGTTTAAGGTGGTGTGTCGGCAGCTGAAGTGCAGCAATAGCGCATCACAGCGTTTTGACGTGAGGTGTGATGGGCAGAATGCTTTATGCTCTCTCTTAAAGATGCTCTCTCCTCACCATGGAGGGTTAGCTTATCCTAGCAGAATGGGCTCTAAGCCGTTGAGTGCCGGCCATGGAGCTTCGCTGTGTACCGCCGCATATCAGTAATCCAGTAAAGGAAAGCAGGCTGTGTGCAGAGTGAAGCCAAGCCTCTACGCTTTGTGCTGGCTGACAGATCTACATCTGTACAGATGAGTCACAGATGCGCTGTGAGAAAGAAAAAAAAGTAGGATATGAAAGAGACATCGAATAACAGCTGAGAAGAGGCCTGGATGACAGCTAGTGTTTTGCGGTCTTTAAGAAGGAGGAGGTGTTTTTGTCTTTATTGTTGTATTTTTAGATACATGTAAAAACTTTTGCTAATGAGGTTTCGTAACGACATCAGCAGGGGAGAGTGCATAGGGTAAGTTTTTAAACTTTTATGTCCAAGGAGAAAGATTAACGTCTATATATATATATATACTGTATATATTAGTGAATTGTCACGTAGTTTTTTTTTTCATGTTATTATAAATTGTTCCAGATGTGGCGTTGTTTTTACGTTTTTAGCATCATTTTAAATTGACAGTTTTTTTATTTTAGTAATTTTATTATGCGCTTCTGTAATTTTTACTAGTTTTATAATTTTAGTAATCTCTACTTTTCTAATTTTAGTAATTAATAATTTCATATGAATTGATTAAAAGTTGTTTTGGTTAAAAAAAATCTGATTTTTTTTCTTTAACTTTAAAGACTTTATTTCAATGTCTTTTTTAGCTTTTTTTATATTTCTAAATAGCCCAAATTAATTTTTATTTCAGGTTTTATTTTATTAATTTTAGTACACTGTAAGTAAAAATAAGTATAAGTATATGTAAGTATTAATTATTTTTTTTTTATTTTAGTTTTTCTTCTAATATTTATATTTTAGCTGTATTTTAATACCTGATTTTAATAGTTAATTTTAAGCTAATAATGACATCCTTTTAATTTATTTTTGTATTTTCAGCTTTATCCATTTTAGTGCTTCAACTTAAACTAATTAAACCCTAATTAGATTATTCATTTTATTTTATGCAATGTGTAATTTTTAACTTTAAATTTTAAGCTTAATTTCAATAAATCTTGTAATAATTTAATAAATTTTTACTAGTTTTGGTTACACTGGAATGTAATGCGTCAGTTGTATCCTACTTTTATGATACTGCAAAATTTATATATAATTTTTGTTTCATATTTATGGTGCCAAAAACCTACAGCATTTTGTGCCCAAATCCTTTCTTTTATCCTCAGACCTTAATATTAGGTTGCTTTCATTAACTGTGGATTGAAGAAGCACTGTTTTTAGTCGAATGATTAAACTGACATTGGCCGTTGCCCAGAGCAGCGTCTCGTAGGCTGTTGTAAAGCCTTCAAGGCAGGTGAATTACTTCATTACGTTTATGTAATTGCACATGTCCGGCTACAAATGTGTCGGATGTAGATTCCATGCGAGTTCATGCTTATTGGCTCAATGCTGCTGATTAATCTAGATTGCGGAGTAATTTGGTTTGTCTAGTCCTAACTGCAACCATTATAGCTCGACATGACAGATGTTGTAATGACATGTTTGTTCCTGTAGGTTGTAATGAGGTGGCTCTGAGCAGATTCAGATGTAAGTGCAATTAAAGTAGCGTGGCTATGAACGACTTCTGTAATGAAAGGACAGATACTCCTCGCTTGAGAAGACCATAATAACTCTACTGATAAATGGTGCTGTGACATGCACAATTAATAAGATCACCTACCTTTAGGCAAACAGACATGATAATTAACTTCCGTTGGCGACCCACTGGCCACAGAACAGACAGACGCTGAGATAAAGATTATATTTGAAGTTTGGATGTTTAATACTACTTCTATTTCTCTGAGTGGAGATAAAGGGTACGTTTCTGATAGAGGCAGAGCATTACAAACTTCTCCGCTCGCTATAAATGTGTCTTTTTCCAACTGCTTTTATTTACTCGACTATTTGATTTATTAAGTACCATCTCATACTGTATGTATCAACTGGTTAACTAATAGGAGAGGTTTCTTAAAAGAAAAGTAACATAAAAGCGGCTGCTGCTGAGAGAATCACAGCATGAAAAGGGGATGTGCACAAAATGCAGAGGACTTAATTGGTTGTTTACCGAAAGCTTCACACACTAAAATTACCTGATTTTCACCTTTGAATTTCTGTTAGTACCACAGCAAACTGATCAGCAAACTCACATTTTCCTTTGTTAAATTGAGAGGGCACTTTGCATCGGTTAATTATTTTTCGAACATATCTCAGCTCTTTAAACTATGTACAGACAAATTACAGGCTTCTTTTTCTGCCTTTAGCACTTAAAAATAAAACAAAAATAAAAAATAAATAAAATCACTTGTTTCTCAAGCTGAGTCTTATCAGGGGTGTGTTTTCTAAAAGCCAATGGTTGCAATTCTGTCAGTACAAACATACTTCAGTGAATCAGTGTTTCTCGAAACAATAGTTTAAATGAACATTCACAATCAGGGGTGCATTTACTGTACCTTCATTATATATTACGTCTAGTGAACATTTTAATTACAAATTGCATAGCAAAAATTGTGGTTAGTAATGTGATCTATTAGATGAGATCTTAGGCAGTGTGCTCTAACGTTTTTTAGAATACTTTTAAACTCTGACTGTAGCATTTTAAAATGTTATTTAATGTACTTTAGGTAACACCAGGTGTCCTGGTTAGACATGCTACATACTAAATATTATAAACGTACAGTACAACAAAATATGCATACTGTAATTCTGTAATTACATTCAAGTAAATCAAAGAGCCTGTCTTCCATCACCCTTTATGTCGTTTTTGCAAGTACCCTATTAGGACCTATATTTACATTTTAAGGGTACGCGCCCTCTAGCAGGTGTAAAAATAATGACAGTCACATTGCATCCGTCATAAAATGATGTATGACTGGCATTACCAATCAAAATGTGTGTTTTGATAAAAATGCAGTGTGTGTACTTTTTATACGGATCTCACGAGATTAAAACTATTTGACTAGGAGGAATTTGTACGAATGACCACACCTAAGCCCAACCCTAATCCGACCCTTTACAAAAATTTTGCAAAATCATGATTTAAAGGGTTTTATGAGCACATACCCATGATCACAACCCTGAATTGTTAGGCAGATGCAATAGTACAAAAACATTACCATGCAAATGTCCTGTTGCCGATAGGGTCGCGATTGTAGAATACGCTCTTATGGGTCGTATTTTACCCTGTATTGTACAAACAACCTATATAGGCGAATTTAAATACATCGGTTTAAGGGTAAGTTCAGCGTTAGTATCTAGCTTTTACAATGTTATTGTAATTAAAAAGATATAAATACATGCAAAAATAAATGTTTGTAAAATAAAGTGCTACCCAGTTACTACCCAGAAATGCACTGAAACTGTACTATTATATAATTGGTATGGAATCTAAAAAACTGTGAAAGCATTTTAATCAGAAATAAAGCAGCTCGAAATACATCATATGCAATCTGATATGAAAATGTAATATGAAAACAATCCAGTACTCTACTTTGTACGTTCTGTACCTTAGCTTTAGTACGTGAGCACCACAGTTCCATCAGCAACAGTGCTGGACTCAAGTAGCTGCACTTTGGGGTTGTTTTGGAGTCTTTCGGCTCTTCTGTTGAATCTAATATTTGGCTGAGAATGAAGCAGAGTCTTCATCTCATCTGCTGTCTGACCTTTAAACAGAGTCCCTCACCCTCTCTACTCTTAGAAGAATGTCCTCACACTGCCTGCGGATGAGAACCACACAATGAATCTCATTTACTCTGCTACACCGAGCTGCTCTGCTTTTTCTTTCTGCGGCCTCGCCATGAAGTAAAGAAATAACCATCCAAGCTGTTTTTACCCATCTGACCAGCTATATATCAGCAATATTCACTTGTTATTGTGCAGCAAAGCGAAACTGGTAATATGAAATAGGCCTGCAAAAAACGAATTGATTACTTTTTTCTGTAATGAATAAATGCCGACGGGCATATGTCTTCATTTTGCATTAATTATATTATAGATTCTTTTTGTATTAAGTACTGTTGATTGCATTATGGGGCTTGAGTTAATTATCACACATGCAAAACCTAAATAATAAATAAGTACAGTTTTGTTCAAAAGGATTGCCCTGCCTTTCTCTGTCGTACTGCATAAAATTGATATGCCTAAGTGAGTACTTTATTTAATCATTCTTATGCTAGTTTGTAAAATGGAAATTGTGGAGTATTTATAAAGTAATAGTTAAATGAAATTTACATGTAAGAAATAAAACAGCTCAAAGTAGTGTTGAACATTTCTACATGATTGTATTTACTGTACATATGTATCTGTATTTTAATTTTGGGAAATTGTATATGTTAGTATTAAATCAATATTATACACCATAAATCTTGCTTATTACTTTCGAATAAATTATTTTCATTAAACTGGTATAATATTGTTAAATTCTTAAAAAAGAACTACAACTAGTATAACCTGAAAGGCTAAAAATAAAATAAAAATACTACAATTATAAAAACAAATGACTATTATAACTGACTAAGTTCTAGAATATATATAAAAATGACAAAAGCACAGAAGATGAAAACTTAAACAGAAATTAAAAATATAGAAAATATAGAATAATCAAAAGGCCTGCTTATATTTAAATGATTCCATTAACTCAGTATCTGTAGTATTACTTAAGCACAGCATTTGTATTCTTGGATTATTCGTTTTTTTCTTCTTCTACTGTAGTTCTGTGGCCTTTACCTTTTTATTTTTTATAAAAAAAAATGTATACAGCTGCAGTAGTATTGTCACTGACATTTTTTTTTTACCGCACGCATCACAAAAACCACACTAATCAGAAACAAAAATTTTTGTTGACTATTTTCACATTCAATTTCTGTAGGTTTTACATATTAGTTGTGAAATGTTTTCATTTACATTTAGAGCTACAGCATGGAATTAGCTACAAAAACAGACTGAGCACACTTATTGTAGCCTAATTATTTAACCCAAAAAAATAAACAAATAAAAAACAACTTAATTTACTCATTTACATATTTTTTTCTGTGAATAACATTGCAACATTCAGTTTTCAGACAGTCTGCCTCAGAACAAGAATAAAACGATCCTGTCTGTCACTCACTTAGAGAGCCGTTTCAAATACTTGTAGCTGGAGACTATAAAGAGATAGTATCTATTTCGTCAAAACAGCAATCAAAGGAAAGCTACACGATGAGAGTAATCAAAAGCGTGTGGCACTACATCTCAATGATGCCGGTGAGGCAACATAATGGTGGCAGATGGAGATAACAGCAACTCAAATTGAAAGCGTAATCAAAGATTAAACAGGCAAAGGCAAGGGCTATTTAATAAGTGGGTATTGCTGTGATACAGGCGTGGAGATGCGCAATAATTGATTTCTGTCCTTAATTCATTTGAGGAGACAATTTAATCTAATCAGAGAAGGAGGGGGCCTATGGCAGAGTACATCTGCTTGGCAGGCTTCATAGCAGAGAAACAATGTGAGGGTTATCAAGAATGAAAAGTAGTTTAAAGATGATTTTACGCTCAAATGCCTTTTATTAAACTTTAGAGTCAGTTACAAGCAATCTACTTGTAGGTGGTGTTTTAAAAACATTAAAATGTTTGTAGCAGAATCTGCCCAGGCCAACATGGCAACAGTGACACAACCAATAGTGTGAGTTTGGGGCGTGGCTATGTATTTATTAGACCAATAGCAGACAGGGAGGAGCCTTCAGAAAACCTGTTTAAGAAAAAAAGTGTTGGGCACCGAAATTACTTCACTTTTAACATTATTATCAAGGAGAGAAAGTCAAATCTGAATTAAAATGGCATTTGACTGGCACACCATCCGTTCAATTCCTTTGCTTCACTCATAAGTGAGACGTTATACGCTTACGAACCCAACTTTCTACAAAGTGAGGAAGAGAAAAGCGAGGACTTGAGTTGATGCATGTTTATGTCCTGATATCGATTTGATCTTTAAAAAGGTTCCCACGGGTGTGCGAGGCGAGGGAAGCAAGGCTGAATACGGACAGATTTGCAACTGAAGGTGGTGTGGAGGTTGGCGGGGGAAGCGAGGAGGGATGCTGAGGTTGTGTGTGGGGGGGACGGGATAAAAGCACATCAACTCCATGACCTCGTAAAGGAGGATCAACGCTTGGAACGAGAGCTGCATGCCGATAGCAAGGTGGGTGAAGGCCTGAATGACTGAGACTGCAAGATTTGTCAAAGACATAACCATAAAGCATAAAAAAAAATATACAGCGAAAGCGTAGTTGCGCACGGTTTTGTAGCAAGGCTGTTGATGGGGGAAAGAGTGAAGGGCAAGACAAATAGTTGAAATACTGTAGATTTGCAGCTGTGTAGGAATGGCAATACAATGTGACACACAGTCATTTGACAGACATCTTGTTGCCTGTTTCATGCGACTCCTTGCATACTACTACATTTTGACCTTGAAACATTGGGTAACACTTTAGAATAACACTTGTTAACTATTAGCTACTATTACCCTCAATAAATTCCTAATTTGCTGCTTATTAATAGTAAGTAAGGGAATTGTTAAGTTTCTGGTATTGGGTAGGATTAGGGATATAGAAGGCATTGATAGGTGCATAATTAAAACGAATTAAGTGGCTAATATTCGAGTATCATGTATGCCAAAAAGCAACAAATATGTGCAACCATAAAATAAACTTTTTAACCAAAGTTGATGATTTGTAAACAAGCACATTTTGACATTTGCATAACATATCTGTTTCTTTTCTGACATAGTAAACTTGCTCGATAGCGCACCCGGTATAATATTGTGCTTGCGATATGTAGCTCTGGGGTATAAACACAAATCACACAGAAACACATGTAAAGGCATGGTTGCTTCAACAATTGCATTTTTACCTTACATTTGCTTCTGTTAATGCTATCGCTTAGGTTTAGGGAAGAGGAGGTATGTGATTTTCAACATGACACAGCTTTAACCTTTTTGCGCCACTCACCAGACATTTAATTTTCTGAACTGCTGCAGTGCATATAACAACCAGCATACAGTAATAAAACATTGCCACATTCATGTTTATCTGTTTCACTGAAAATATCAGACCACATGCAGTGGAAATAACCATTTGTAGTGTAATTATGGCAATGCTTACATGACCATTTACAACAGGAAGGTGAATGGAGATGGAAGGTGTGTGAATGGATTGTGGTCCCTCCATGCAGTACGAAAGATGAAAATTAAGGTGATGAGGTGCGAACGAGAAACAAGGGTTTTGAGGAGCACAACCTGTTCCTTCACCAAAAGTAATTGGTAAGAAGATGCCTGGAGCGTTTTCAATGACAGATGGGCAGATAATCCTAAAAATAGCAGTTTATTTAGAGATGAGCAGATATCAACCTGCAGTTAGACCATCAACAGCTAAGGCATTGAGACTGATATAAGCAGAAGTTTCTTATGAAGTTTGCTGTCGCCTCAAACTTTCATTTCTCCCACTCATCGCCTTAAGTCACACATTTGTTTAATTTGGTCTTTAGTTATCTTTGAAGTATATGTTTATACAAAACTCTGACATTCCCTGTAGCATAACTGCGTTAACAGTAGGTGTTTAATTATATATTTCATCTGTGCGTTAACTCATTATCTGTGGCCTTGATGTTAAGCTTCATACTCACTTTTGTCTGTTCGTATTAATCTCCAGTCAGAATGTGGGGAGAACATATATGCACATATACATGTACTGTATATGTATTTGAGATTTGTCTAAACCCCAGAGACCGGTAGGTTGTGGGGCGGGGTTAGATGTAGCTCATTCATATGTATTCATGCAAATTGACATTTTATTTACCATGTTTAGTAAAAATGTGCAATTACAATATAGTACAATTTGTAAGTTACAGTAGTCCATGCAGAATATTTTAACTTTAGAGGTTATATATATATATATATATATATATATATATATAAACAGTTCAAATTATAATCAAGTACTAGCTTTAGTACATTAATCATCACATAAAAATCTATTTTTTATATTAATAATAATTATATTCCTGTTTATCAATTGCATGCTCCTCAGAGGCTTCATTTTGGTCTTAAAGGCATCATTTAGCTTTTTTTTCTTTACACTGCAGGGAAGCAAATGATTAACCTCTTAAATATAATGATTTTGACTCAAAAGGTGGGTTAGATGAAGTTAAAAATCTCTAAAAGTTAGAAGAACATATGATTAAAACTAATCAGCCCCTGATTAAATAATATGCCATATTGACCCATCAGTTCTCCGTGAGAAATCTGCAAATTTCCACCTCGCTACAAACTGTGTGGGAGTTTTATTAGACGGAATGTGTTTCGACTCATTTCTATGTATCAGTAAACATGACGTTTAAGGATACAAGCACACACACACACGCGTGCACAAGACACATTTCAGCCGAGTAAGTGGAAACTCTGCCAACTCTGAGATAAACTGAAATGAAATATGGTCATGACAGAACAGCCACTACCAGAGAGCAGCAGTTCAGCTGCTGCGCATAATTATTGTGACTCCGTATTAAATGCATGTCTGTGCATGTGTGAGGGTTGGAGTGAGTGAGCGAGTGTAAAAACCAACGGTTTAGCCTCTCTCGGCTGTCAGGTTTCTGGTTCTCTTGCTTTAACCTTTCCTGTGCTTGTTGAATGCGATATTCAGGGCTGAGATGCGGCACAGTAATGTCGGATAATGGTACAAGCACTCTGTGCACCTGCTGGCTAATGACTCTCCATCTATGTGCTAGCCAACACTCCAATGATTACAGATTTAATCTCATGCAGCCACTGTGTATGTATTCGGCCATGGAGTCTTTCCGCTAAATTACCTGAACTATCTCAACCGCTGGTTCTCCTAGATAATGATGAGGTGTTTTTCTCACTGTCCGTCTCTCTTGTCGGTAATTTATATCAACTCATTTTCACCTCAGAGTTAACACAAGAAGCAATCACGACTTCCTTTCTCATCATATGGCTTGATAAGTATAATGCTATATATTACAACAATTATCAGACTTCATGAGGTCTTTATTTATGACATTATACTTTATTGAGTAGAATGTTTTATTTTTTTGTTTTATTTACAATTATTATGCCCATTTATGTTTTTCATAAGGATGTCAAAGTTAAGCATGTAATTACACAGTTCATCTTATTAGTAATTCAATCATTCGATTCGTTCAAATAGCTGATTCATTCAGGAATGTAAATGAGGGCCATTTACATTCCTGAATGAATCAGCTATTTGAACGAATCGAATGATTGAATTACTAATAAGATTAACTGCTTATGAACATTTGTGCTTGTGCTATTCGAGGCAAACAGCACTCATTGCTCATGTGATATTGCAAAGTCTCATACGTGGAATTTTTGCACCAATATCTTACATTTAAGTGCTATTTAACTGGAATTTATAAACTACACTGCCCAGCATCACAACTATGGCAACACTTTATTTTAAGGTGTCCTTGTTACATGTTCATACTATTATGATAACACTTAATTATGCATGCAAGTAATCCTAACCCTAACCCTATATTAAGTACATTTACTACAGTACATTAAAGGTTAATATTGCGAATTACTTAAATGTATTACACTGTAACAAGGGCATCTTTAAATAAAGTGTAGCCCAACTATGTTTCACAATAATTTTGTCCATGGTATTGTCTGTTTATAATATTTATTTCATAAGTTTTTCATTGTTATTACTTTCTAAAGTTTAATAAATGGAGCCGAATGACATGCAGTGCTGGTCAAAACTTTCCTTTATACAAAATACAACAATTACAGAAAATATTGAGATGCAACAATTTAATGAATTGTGGCATATGCTTTTTTGTGTGCATTGTAATGATGAGAGGTTTGCTGTACCCAGCCTTTGTTTGTTAAGTATATTCATAGATATATATATATATATATATAAACTTATCGCAAGTGCATGCTTCTGTGTGCACACCACAAGTCCCCAACGGAGCAGCCTTTTATCAGTGAATGGAGAAAGACAGTACTTTAATTAATTTACATAAACATTAATTTATTTATAAATCAAACTGAGGCGGGACGCTTAAAAGAAGTCATTTGCATTCTTTGTATGATGAAATTGAATTACCATTAAAGCTCAACAACTGAAATATCACCCATGAGTGAATTCATAGAAATGTTAATGCAGCAGAGGACTGTATCTTTGCATATGTAAGATCACATCCATAAAGTATGGGGAAAGTTGGTTCACTTTTGGTTCACAGTTTTGGCAAAATTGCATTTCCTTTGTGTTTGAGAAATGCAGAATCATTTAACATGTCCAATGTTTTAGAAATGTAATTTAGTGTAAAAGTAATTAAAATAAAATCTTGATTTTTAAATGTGTAATTTAGATAATAATAATAATAATAATAATAATAATAATAATAATAATAATAATAATAATAATAAGTACTTGTATACTTATCTTCAAAATATTAAAACATACCTTAAAATACCAAAATATATATTGAAATATATATTTTTGGTAAATGCAAAAAATTATTTAGTTCTCTTTCAATACCTTTAGGTAAAATAAATAAATAAATAAATAAAGTTAAATTCTTGAATTAATTAAGCTCCTATTTTTTTACTAAATATAGAGCTGCCCAGCTTTCACACACATGCACACAGAGACAGATGTTCTGTGCACATGCGCTCCAGTTGTGTCAGTGTGTTTTATGTAATGGTGGCTGGTTTTAGCCCTGAAAACAGTGAGCAATGAAAATACATTCTTGACCTTAATTAAGAATATGTGGAGTGACTTATCTATAGTGAGAATGAGCTGAAACCATGGAAACGAAAGAAGAGCAGGGCTCTGAGGACAGAAAAGTCTAGAACATTATAGCCGCTCAGTATCTCATATGATACGTCCGTTAGCGGCACGGTCAGAGTTCACAGCTGGAATGAAGGCAAGCTGAACCAAATACAACGCTGTCTCTGTCTGGCTGCCTTGACGGGAATGGACAGTATTTGGTAATTAGTATCTATCTCTAGAGAAAGGATTGTCTGGTTGCCTGTGAGAAAGTTGGGAAGACAGGCGGAGAGGGAGGGGAAATGAGAATCTCAGGGCTGAATTGCCAGGGACTTTTCTGTACCACTTCCGACGAATTTCTGTGGAGGCATTGGTTTAAAGGCTTAGGATTCCACCTTTCACTGGAACAGTTCAGGGAAGTGTCAACAAAGACACACACAACACACACATGCTGAGGGAAAGAAAAGAGAAAAGGGGTGAAAATATTTCTGAGACAAAAAGTATCAAGCAGAACTCAACATTTTCTTTCATAATTCACATTTCCCTGTCCTCCTAGACCTTGACAGTTTATCCAAAAATGAAAATTCTGTCACCATTTACTCACTCAAATGTCGTTCCAAACCCAAATGGCTTTCTTCCTTCTGTTGAACACAAAATAAGAGATTCTAAAGAATTTTCATCTGTACCGCTCAACTAAGAATTAAGTTACATATGAAAATTTGCAATCAATTCAAATTAAAACAATTTGGTGAATAAATGTAGCAGTAAAAGCCAATACACAACCCAGGCTCATTGGAAAAAACAACGTTTTGCTGACATTTCTGCATATTGTGTTGCTTCTTGTACATTTCACAGCACTTTCAATATGCGAGTGCTTGGTTTCATCAAAAATTAATGTCTGTGTTTTATTACACTGGTTGTTGTACACAATGTTAGAGTTCAGAAATGAAATATCTGATGAGCGATGCTAAAATGTCAATGCTCTGACGCATTTAAGAATAACACACCACCTGCACTAGATCATACTTTACACCTAAAACATGCTAAATGGACATTTGCACAACAAACAATGGGGTTTTCACTTATTTAACCTTTGAGCTGTGTTGTGGCTTGTGTTTCATAGGACTCATGCAAAAAACATTCTATATTACATCTGTAGTGCTGTACCGGGTGAGCTTACAAGCAAGTTTACCATATCGGAAAAGCCATTTGTTTAAGCTGTTTAAATGAATGATAAAATGTATTGTGAAAAGAAGTATTTTAATCAATAATCTGCTTCTGTAATAATAATTTGTGTAAAAAAAAATCACTGATTTTGTTTCAGCAGTGGTCATTTGTGTTTTGGGAGTTTTGCACAAGTCTATGTCGAGGTGCAGTTTTTCCAGTGAGACTATATTGCTTAAATCATTTGGTATAAATACTTATTTAAAAGTTAAGTATCACAAAATTATAATGCATTGTGTGAAAGATAGATGCACAATTTGAAACAAATGATATGTAAAAGTGCTATTAAATAGGGAGTGTTTTTACAAACTTTAATTGAGTGTTAAATGATGGCAAATGTAACCTAAAAATGAAGAAAAAATGTTTATAGTTTACAAGATACATACAGTTATTGTAAATGTGTAGTAATTGTAAACTTGTTCATATACTGTCCACACTGGTAAAGTAATAGATATTCTTGAATGTAGTAATTGTGCCATAGATGCCATTTGTAGACATGAGGTTGAAAATAACCCTGAAAAAGTCACACTTGCAAGCAGTATATTATTACCCAGCATGCCTTTTACACCTCCTGTCAGAGCCCTAATAATTACACCCAGTTTACCCTATATGTCTGCTTCTCAGTGTCAAACTATAGCACTCAAACAATCTTTAAGTTCAATTGAATCTTACATGAAATGACATGGAAATATGTGTACTTCCACTGATAAAATCGTAAAATATAAAGGTTTGACCATACAAAACAGTCAGGTTAAAAAATGATTTGGAAGAATCTGTAATCTATTATGATTGAATTTTTAAGTAACATCGTTCAAAACATGCACACACACTTATTTTAAATGATACTGTCTGGGTGAAGGTAAGTCCAAATGTTTTTGAATCAGGGCTACTGCATATACAGCTACTGATTTTGCACACTCAATCCAGCTCCAGTATCAAAGAGAAATAAGCTGGGATAAGCATATTATTTTGTTTATGTATATACATTTAATCTAGCAATAACTTTGGGATTCTCTACCACACTAACTTTGTTATGTCAATAATATCTCTGAATTTAAATCTTTTCCTTAAAACTCACTTGTTTTCTAAATGGGACAGCTATGATTTGATAAACTGAACGTTTTGATTAATTAACTTGTACTCTGCATGTTTGTCTCATGGGTCTTGTTTTTATTTCCAGTTTTTTTACATATATTTGACTTCTTGTATGTTTGCTGCCCTGTCCATTTCAAGTGTTCAAGCATCCTCATGTAAGTTTGATATATTTGGTAAGCGGGTTTGGCGTGCTGTCCAGGGAGCGGGCCGGGAGAACGGTGGGCTCGAACCCTACCGATTGTAACCCTAGCGAGGGTAAGGGCTCGGCGTCCGGCTTGAACTCCGGCTGCCCCCTCGGAGTTTGAAGTTGTGTTTAAGGGAGTTAGAAGGGGAGGAGGAGGGTTTTGCAAATGTGAGATGGGAATGAATGGGAAGCTTGGTTTGATTGGGCGATCGTAACAAGGGGATTGATTAGCTGATTGCTAACAGCTGCGGGCAATTCGTCCAGCGATTCACTCAAAATTATGTTATTATCAAAACGTTTATTTAATGTTCCTCTACTCAATTACTGCTTTCCTTCAATGTCTGCTCATATTATCTTGTCTTTGCTACATATTCATTCAGGCACTATATAAATAAAAGTTATTGTTATTATTAGTCCAAATTAATTTTTTTATGTACTTTGTGTACTTAAAATTATGTGCATAAACCAACCTGATCTCACAGAATTGTGTGAAATAATCACAAACACTTAATGCATTATTCTGTGTTAGTAAAACGTAATGATCAAAAATTGCGTGATGGGCTCACGTAAAAGATTACAATGTAATTCAGTGACAGGCATCATCCATGATCCACGCAC
>JAUCNO010000191.1:11647496-11668301 GCA_032353835.1 Enteromius viviparus
TTTATATTGTTCAGATGTGGGTAGGTTTAGGGTAAAGGTGGGGCTAGGTGCTACAATAAAAGTATACATTTTATATTGAATAAATCCAGTAATCCGTGAGTAGATCATGGCTGATGCCTGTCACTGAATTACATTGTAGTCTTTTACGTGGTAGTATCACGTAATTTTCGGTCATTACGTGATACTAACACGGAATTATGCTTTAAGAGTTCGTGGTTATTTCAAGCAATTCTGTGAGATCAGGTTGGCATAAACACTAACACTTAACACATGAACTCTTATGTGTCTGCTCTACTTACTGTATCTTCAGAATTTATGTCGATAAAATTTCTGTTGATCCTTTTGAATGTGACTATGTATTGTTGCTGTTTCGTCTTGAGTCATTTGTTAGTCAATTGTGGAACCTTGTGGATCAACGAATTAGGTAAAATATCACCAAGTCACATATGCAAGCAGAGTGTAAACAGTTTGTGTGGTTAACACTGAGCTTTAGCCTACTAGCTTAGCATAGCTTTAACTGATTAACATAAGCTCTTAATTAGCAAGATAGCAAGTTGTGACCAAACACCGATAAAGAGGAATAGGTTCCTGTAAAAGGTTAGGATCTTTCACAATAATGTGAAAAACAAATGTGTGCTAAAAGTATTTTTGCTGACAGACAACAAACCAGAGTTAAGTGCCTCAAAGTAAACCCTGAATATGTTGTAATATTTTGAAGCTACAAACCTGGCAAATCCAGTGATTATTTCTTTCCCAAAAGCACTCACAATATCATCCTGATACCTTATAAACGCAATTTTGTTTCCCATCGGACTGATAAAACCCTGAGCAACCTGACTCCAGCAAGCTGCAGTCTGATTTTATCAAACTTTAATGGGTTTCGAAGATATTCAGCTTTCCGTGTTTTAGCCCACAGGATTTTGACCTACTGTGACTAACTGTTGTGATGGGCATAGTTTTGATGAACACACCGGAGCCTTTTTCTTTTCTTTTTTTTTCTCCTACCTTACTTTCAGCCTCGAAGCAACAGTATTTCGTTTGGTGTGTACACATGTGAGTAATTCTGGAGATGGTCTCTTGTGATATTTTGATGTAATTTTAATCTCCTCAGAGCAGATGTGCACAAACAAAACTCTGTTGTATAAGACAGGCCTCGAAGATCGGGGAATGAGAGGGCTTGGAGAATTTGCCGCAGAGAAAAGCCTCTGTTTCCTCCCCTCCTCTCCCTCTCTCTTCAAGACAGGATGGCAGCAGCAAAAAGATGTGCCAGGCTGCAGAGCTCCCATAATCTGCATGGATGGCTTTGCTGCATTTCCGCAGAGTCTGAGCAAACTCTTGGCCAAGCCTCGCATCGCCGCTCAGGTCTGAATGCCTGAGGTTCACTCTATAGAGCCCAAATCTTCTATGCTCTATCTTTCCTTTTGTTGCTTTTGTTATTCCTTGTGTAGAAAAACTGAGGGGAGGTAAGGGAATAGCTCAGATGGTTCAGGGAGTTATTTACTCACTCACACCTGTAAGAAAATCTTGGCTGGTCTTTTCAGTGTAATGGGGATTGGCCTAAAAATGAGATACCATAAAAGTGGGTTGGTATGTATACACTATTGTGTATGAAACAGAATAAAACATCCCTTGCAGTCTGTTGAATAAAGGCTGAATCATTTAGTCAGAAAGACAACCTCAAGAATAGTATCAGACTTGATTTGTAAATGAATCACTTTGAACACATTCGACTTAAAGCCACAAGCAAGAGTTGATTTAGACATGACGATTTTGTACATTATGACTTAAATTTCAGTCACACATCACTGTTAGATGACCTTGAAATTTAATGTATGAATCATTTGGATGAACTGTATAATATTTTTTTTTTTCTATTTGTTTCTTTATTACTACTTTTCAAGAAAACTGATTGGAGAGAATAGATTGACCTATTAAGGGAGTTATTGACTCTCTTTTGTGTTGTTCTTAACCTGTATTGCTTTCTTTAGCTTGTTGAACAAGAAAAGTAAATCTTCAACAGCAGCGCAAACCGATTTTGGCAGATTTTACTTAAGACGTTTCATAAGTTCACACTTCCTCATTAAAAATGAATGGAATAGTTTGGCTTGCTGTCTTAGGAGCAGGGGAATTTTAACCCCTTGGCAGCGAGGGTCAGACAGAGCTCAGCGTCCGGCCCGAACCCCGAGAGCCAGAGAGGAGGGATGCAAGAATGAGATGCAATTAATTTGCTCTATTTAAAGTAAAGCCTTCCAGCTCTGATTGGGTGATCAGGCTGATTGGGGAAATGAGGCGACAGCCGTGGTTAATCATCTGTGCATGCTTCTCCCGAAATTTGTTTATCAACATCACACAGTGATCAGTTATCACTGACAAGCCATTATTTTTGTGCCTGACCTTATTTAATTAGCATTTGTAGAATTTTGAAACAAAATTCATGTGAGGAGAGTATTAAAGAGGTTATATGACACAATTTCAAATTTTCCTTTCTCTTTAGAATGTTACGAGCTATTGGTGCAAATAAAGTTGTGACGCCTTGATTAAACATGCCCCCGCTTTACTACATCACAGAGTGGAGGCACATTTTCATGACAACCCCCAGATGTTAAGCCAAAAAAAAAGAAGGCGGAACTATTATTCTAGTAGTGTTTTAGTGGTTGCTGGACACGTTGTGTGCCATTGTGAAAGTGAAACTATTTTGTTTGTGCTTGCAAAAGAGAATATAACTAGAAATCAGTGGTCAAGTTGTATTCACAACACTTCCAAAAGACTTCAACACAAATATTAGAGTGTGTTCAGTACTTACTATTTAAATGCGAGTTTTGAGCAGTGAAGGGGAGTACTTGTTGTTTGTGATTTCTCCAATCACAAATGCAGACATGGTGATATGTTTATGAGGGGCAATGCAAGGCGACACGTAAAAAGACGGACTAAAGTCATGATAATCAGTGATTATGTCTCCACTGGATGCGTTTTATTGTTTAGGTGTGATAGCGCTGGGGCGCTGCGTTACGTTATGGTAAGAGGCGTAACATTTTCGCCAAATGCGATATTCGGCTAATCACAGTGCACTGGATAACTGGCCAATCAGAGCACACCTTGCTTTGTACAAATTGTCATGTTTCTGTAAGCAGGGCTTAGAGGAGAAACAAAAATGCACAGTACGTGGAAAATAATGTGTATTTTGCACCTTAAACCACATTAACACATTGAATTGAACCAAATACACAACATAAAGTTCTTTTTAGAAACTACGTATGACCCATTTCAAACGATTCGCTTCTTTATTTGCAACTACACTAATTTGTGCTGCACTTGGTATTTTGTGTTGGTTAATATGTAAATGAGATGTTGCATCTGTGTTCTATAATTTGCACAGTTGTTTAATCTGTCAGAAATTTGTACGCCCATCTGCGATGTTTTGCCTTTGCACTCTCTCGCTAATTTGCCCTGTTTAGTAAAAGTCTTATAGCCGTGATCTGAAATCTGATGTTATTTTACATTTATAATGATTTTTTTAAACTATTGTTACCGTCATATTTTCCCCTGATTTGTTTTATTTACAACTTCACAAGATCACTTTTACAGAGTATAGTGTTGTGTGAAACGGACTTAAGCTACCATCCAGTCTGCTGTGGCTGGTTAGTCGCAAGGGAATCATTAGGTGAGTGAGTTGAACTCAAGAACTGAATCAGTCTGATTTATACATGAATCACTTGATAACAACTGATGTAGACGTCAAGATTTTGTGACTTATGACTTAACTTGCAGTCTGTTTCTCACACAAAGCTATCGTATGAACTCGAAATATAGTGCATGAATCAAACGGACAAATTTTATGATACTTTTATGATGCTTATTCATCACTTTAGAGCTTGACAGCTCCTATTCACTTTCATTACTTTTGTGTTCCACAGAAGACAACATGAGTTTTCAAACAACATAAGAGTGAATGAACAATTTCTTACGTGAACCCTTCCTGTAAAAATCTAACAAATGTCTGTTGATTTCACGTGTTTCTAAGCATTAGATAATTTCAGATAACAGCAATATATTGTCCTACAACAAGCAACATACTGCAGCGTCACTCTTCAGAGACATTAAAGTGCTTCCATACATCTCACGGTTATAAACTTGCACATAAATAATAATGACTTCAGGCAAAGATGATTAAAAAAGATTTTTGAGTCTGCTAAGGGTGTTATCCGCATCCCTATGGGAATCATTATGCATCTTTTTATAACCTTTCCTTCTTAAGTCATTGGAGAAGAAAAAGTATCAGTATTGACACTGATTAGTTAGATGCACTAATTCTCCATGCAGAATAAAGTCATCAAGCCATTAATGAAGGGGAAATTAAAAGCTTTTCTTGGCCACTTGTTTTTCATTCCCCATTGCTCAGGGCAAAATGGTTCCTATGGAGTGCTTTAGTGAGGAGCCTGTAAGCAGGCTCATGATGGCAATGCCAGGGGAGAACAGATGGAAGGAGGACTCCTAAAGAGAAAACCCCCTAAAGCATCTGTTAACCACCTTTGATCAGCCATACATTTTTTAATGGCTAAGGGGAAAGATCTCCATTTGATGGATCGATTGCTCGATTGTTTAAAACTATTGGTCAGCGAGTGTCTTGTGTGAGCTTTTTAAGGTGAGTGAGTGACATCTAAAGATACATTTAATGACTCCTTAAAGTTATTTTAAATTATTTTTCAGAGCTTTTTTAATTAGTTAATTAATTAAAAAAATGCAGTTGAAATGTTTTTTTTTTTTTTTTAAATGTCACGTATCATGTAGTAGCATATGTTTTTATGGGAAAAAAAAAAACTTTAATACCTTTTTAAAGATAGCTGTGACTAATGTGGTTTAAGATGAAAGCATTATCTCTTTAATTTTCTTTTTAGTTCTTATCTATCATGAATTTTTAATAATAATAATTATAATTGCAATTATTAAACATATTTAATGAACTATAACCTTGCCTTGACAAGTTCAAGTTACTTTAATAAACTAATCGGGAAGAAGAAAACATGATGAATACTGAATATTCATACATATGTACATACATACATCCATGCATATATATATATATATATATATATATATATATATGATAAATATATATGAACACGTGCATGTTCATGTGCAATTAATTTATTTATACTTTTTTTTAACAATATTAATATTTAAAAACTACTAATCATTATGCATTATTAAATTAAACAACAACAACAACAATCTGTTTGTTTTTTTAATCAAGTGTGCATACCACACTTAAATTTTAATTAAATAATTGTAACGCTTTTTTTATATTGAGAGCAGAAACGTCAGCCACAGTATAACTGATTTTGGTTTAGGCATCTCCATAACATCCTAATAGCTGTGAAATCTTCTTTGGAATGTGTTCCTGTGTTCAGAAGGTATGTATCATCAGATTTGCATGCAAACAGCTACCGGATCGTTTTGTTATGCCACATCTGCTGCTATAATTCCGCAGACAGTTCGGAAGGCAAAGGTTTCTTCACTGAATAAAAGTTCTCTTTTGTATAAGCGTTTTACGTGTTAAACTGTCAGCTTATGTATAGCATTGCTTATAAGTGGAGACCTCAAGGCTTATTTACTCATAAGAAGCAAAAAAAAAAAACAGTTTAGAACAGAGATTTGTTTGAAATCTACTGTATAGGCGAGAATGCATTGCAAGTCTAATACAACCTGTGTATTAGATACAGTGCATCACCTTCACGCTGAATAGAAGCTTATAGACAGCAGGCACACTGTACTCTGCATCACCAGAAAGAATGAAATGTCAAACTCAATATTTATCAATGTAAAACCAAGACCTCTGTGCTAAACGAGAAGCAGTGCTTCAAAGATTCATACGAGTAAAACCAGTATCGGGTTTCTTGAAGAAACTTATTTTTAATCTGTTCCCAAAGGAATTGGATATGCAGATATCTGTTTCTCATAGCAAAACAACTTACGACTCCTACATTTATTCATAAATCTCAGGTTGGTCAAAGCTGATAATGCAGGAAAATGATTTTTTTCCTTTGTTTTTTTGCCATGTGCCAAGTAAGAACATCACATGAAGCTTGTTCCAACCCCTGCAAACTAAGTGAGATTTTTATGGGGAATAATTGTCAGATCTCAATTTAAGTTAAATTTCTGCGACATTTTTTTAATATACAAATTAATACTTTTATTTAGTAAGGATGCATTAAATAATTTAAAAAGGGACATTAAATACATAATAATGTCAAAAACACTTTCAAAAGAGTTTGAACTTTGTATTCATTTAAAAACTAAGACAAATATGTTGCATAGTTTCAACTAATATATATATATATATAATAAACAGTGAATCAGCATGTTAGACTGATTTCTAAAGAATTACATAACACTGATGATCAAATAAATTACTGATATACTTGGCATCCAATCAGACACTAATACGATTAATGGTTAAGGTTTCTTTTACACCCAACATAGTCTCAAAATAATTTTACAAAGTGACTAATTCTTACAACCTCCAATTCCTCTAATTCCTACAAATGCATATGAATTGGCAACTCATAAATACATACAATTTAGCAAACATCATATGATGTTGTGCGTATTCATGAGCTGCAATTTCACATGAAATTGCACCTTGTAAAATGTGTATGAATTGCAGTGATATCAGTCAAGTATTTTAACCAAAAAGTGACAAAGTTAAAGCAATAATTTGCTGAATATTGCTCTTTCTGCAGGTCATGTAGACGATGTAGATGTAGATGAGTTTATTTCTTCATCATAACAGATTTGGAAAAATTTTGCATTACATCACTTCTCACCAATAGAAATTGAATGTCAGAATGAGAGCTGCATAAACATTACAATAATCCACAAGTAATCCAGTCAACTCCAGTCCATTAGTTAACAACTTGCAAAAAGCGTTCTGTTTTAAAGAATCGAATGCAGCATTGAGGCACCTGTATTTGTCTAAGCATCTCGTGGCCGCTTCCCAGTTTGGTGGCTGTAATTCAGTCTGTTAATTCTCTCATGAAGGTGTTCAGATTCACAGCTTGTTACAGGCTCCAACTTTCCCTGCCAACTCTGCCTTAATCTCCAGTCTGGCCAGGGCTCTTGGGGTTTGTCTTTCATGACTTGAATTTATTTTTTTCCTATAAATAATTCAGTGTTTTGCATCGACTAAGTGCCATATGCTTAATACGCAGGACCTAAGACAACGGTGCTTCCTGCATGTTAATACCGGATCGACTTTCTCTTGTTAGGGGTCCACTTAAACGGGCAGTTTTACAATGCATCTTCAACCTTATCTGACTTCAGCTATCTGATAAAACTGCAATAAGTTTGATTTCAAATGCTAAAAATGAGATATCTGTAATATTGAATTACTTTGATTTTCATGTGCTCAGTATTCGGATATTTTTCATGCCAGCGGTCATTTATTGACCTGGCAATAAATCAGGGCAGGATTACCAGCAGATGCCTGCGGCCCCAGACTCGCAGGCAGTATTAACCTCATCAACAAAATTAATGACGAAAATGGTTGTTTGCAAATGTTTTGTCGCAGCTACAAAAATGCACATCATGATGATAATTACACGGTTTTAATTAAAACTATTGTACTGTTAACAAAAATATAACATAGTGCTGCAATACATTAACTATGCATTTACAACAAGAAGACAAATCTAGGAAGAATAGGATTGTTTTGAATAATCCAATCATAGTCAATGCTGCTTAAACTGAATCTGAGCAGTGAATGAATGCTGGTAAATGCAAGTGCTTTGCTTAATTAACTCACCCAAACACATCTTTGTGTTTGATATGAGAAATATATGAGAATAATATGTACAGTACATATGGAGCAGTGTGATGCAAAATGTCTGCAAATGGGTAATACATTATTACATGTCATCTGGATTAAATAATCAGATTCCAAAAATCATGTACTTGTAATTATAGTATATTACACTTTACAATGGTTAATCAGGTTGCAGTTACTGTTTTATGGATTACATGACTGCATATTAATAACAGAGTGTCAGTAAATGATTCACACTTTATTAGTTCTATTTTTTGTTTTCTTTACAGTTTTCCTCTGAAAAAGTCGTACTATCTTACTACTTAGCTTTGACTATATACAAAAAATTAGGCTACATGTGAAACAAATAATAAGCTATTTTTTTTTTTTGGTCAAAACATATTACATATATGCATGCATTTATATACAGTATCAGTAATATATACACACAACACTTGCACATTTAACATGCAAACAAAAACATTTATTTTGGATGCAATTAATTGACATGTATATGTATATATAAGGGTGGTGGTGAAACATCTACATAACATAATGATCGATCAGTCATATATTGCTTGCAAAACAACTATTTTGTCAAAATGTGCAGCTATTTTTGAAAGGCTCTCAATGGAGATAAATGCTTTTAGCAGTCAGATGGTGTAATTACAACCTCTATCATTTGGGCTGATTAGATCTGGCCCTGAATTAAATGCACCATCATTCTAAATGTATAAAAACATTCAGAATTTCCCTTAAGTTATACACTTTAAAGTTTAAAGCGATAGAGACAAAGTAACAGGCTGTTTGAATCTCTGCCCTGAAAACACAAGCTTTCTGTGTTCGCACCTGTTTCCTGCTCTTCATCCCTTTTAACATACAACACTGTTCCTCCGGTCCCCGCGGTCTTGGCCGTATGAACACGTTAGCGATGGCAGCTTGTTGGACAGCGCTGGAAAGAGCTTCCAGGCTCCCGGCAGGAGGCTCCTTCACTGTCAGCTTTCTGTGGTGAGCAGCGTTGTGGCTTGTCACGTCTCCTGCGTAGGGCTGATGCTCTAGCCATCTGTCCTCAGTCGTCTCCTGCATGGCCCTGTCCCCTTCCCTCTGTGACACACGCAGTAATTACAAACACCAGGCCGACAGAGGCCAGCATGGGCCACGGCGTGGAGGCCATCTCGGTTACAGTGTCACTCAGGTTACCCACCAAGATTTAGTTGCATGCGTGGAGGCAATTTTGTGATGAATACGACCCCTAAAGCTTGAGAAACCAAGGATGATGGCCTTATGCTGGAAGTAATGTCCTAATAAACACAGCATTTGGCCTTGTTCACACCACACAGAAATCTCATTTGTTTTGCAAATCCCGTCTTAAGTAATAGTTCGTACTGGCATTTTGCAAAGGTGTTTATTTCAACACAGTCTCACGACCAATTTGTATGTATTTGTGCGAGGTGGGTAAATTGTGCTAATTCATACAAATTCGTACAACTTCACTCGTACGATTACTAAACCCCAGTGATGGGTAGGTTTAGGGGCGGGGTTAGGTGTAGGTCATTCGTACAAATTCATACGAATTGGCAACTCGTAAAATAAATTCGATTTAGCAAAAAACGTATAACTCGTAAAATATTTATGAACTCAAGTGAGACTGGGCTGTTAATTTAGACCTAACAATCACAAATTATAAATCGAAAAAATCTAATAAAAAAAAAATTAAATAATCAGATTATATTACCAATAACATTTATGTTTGAATGTAATTTTATTAAATTTTAATATATTTGCTTGCAAAATTATTATTATTATTTTCAGTTTGAACTATAGCCAGTTACAGAGATTTGGGAAAAGAAAGAAAACATTTGATTAAACTTGAAAACAAGCTATAACATTCAAACATTTAATTGCAATGAAGTGAATGGGCTGAAAATATTTCTTTGTCATACAACTAAATGAGTATGTCTTATTACTTATTAACTAGTATGACAAATAAAATATAGCATTTTGATTTCTAAATGTTTTAAATCTGAAATATTTCACACTGTTAGTGACCAATAATTCACAGCCCGAACCTAAATATTACAATTGCTGCAAATTCATTCATATCAAATGTAGTCGCGGCCGTTTTTTCTCTAACTTGGGTAATTTTGTTCATGGTTGTTTGAAGATGAGGACATGTCACACAACCTGTCCATTTTGGCATTTGTCTGCTTTGGCCAGTGTCTAGCAGGTGACATATGAATTTGTGCCAAAGTACCGCAGTGTTTGATTGGATTGGCAAAAACTTCAAGTCTTTCCTTTTTCATACTTGACATTTATGCTGCTATTCAAACTATACAGAATTATATGAATTGTTTATCAGTTTCATTTAACATTCTGCATTTTATTATTCACATTTAGTGTTGTTTTTCTTGCTTTCTGTGACTCCAACGGGCTTGCAACCAGATGAAAACCTGATAGTGTATAAATAAATAGCAAATGTCTTTAGTGAAGTCTGCTTACTAGTGAGGGGTCTGGTTATGTGTACTTGATCTTCTTGCGATCCTGGACACTTTTTAGCAGTCTAGTTTCATTCTTCAGGTTTAAGTGATGTATCCTGTGTGAAAGAGAAGAGAGAGATAAAAAACTAAACTTTCACAGCATTACAACATGGTTACTGCTGTAGCAGGATGTCTAAAAAAGAGTTTTCACCCACTGTGTTGCATGGATTCTGTTTTCCTCTATAATCTGTTTTTTTGGCTTAGACTTTTTAGTTAGATACACATCAAAGATCAACAGTTGCCTATTCTTACTCTTAGCCTAGGGCAAATTACTGCATAAAGCAGCAAAAACCCAGCAGTTACAGAAGTAAAGGAGTAATCGCCCACATTATAACAAAAATAAAGGATGTAGCATCATTATGAGACATTGCTGTTATACAGCAGCTCAATAAGAATAAGTTGAGAATTTTTACCAAATAAAACATAAAAAAGTATTTCAGATGAAACCATGGCAGAACCACACAACCTGTCCCCAATCAAAATACTCATATAGGTGGTTTGTACAAATCCTTAAAAACAACCCATAAGAGATGCAACTGGACCTTTGCATAATGTTTTGTACTATTGTATCTGCTTCACAATTTGGGGTTTGTGTAGAGCAATGAGTGATGGGTTCGAACCCCAGAGTAGCACACGCTCATAAAACATATATGCCCCTATAAATCATGATTTTGCATGATTTTTGTAACTGGTAGTTTTAGGGGTGAGGTTAGGTGTGAACATTGGTATGAATTACACCTTGTAAAATATGTTTTAATCACTGTGACATTGGTGTAAAAATTCCACACACTGCATTTAAACAAAACACACATTTTAAATGGTATTCACAACAAAATGTTATATCTGTAACGTCAGGAGACGAGGAGTTGTTCAGATTTAAATGCAAATGGTTTAATAAAGGCATAGTGAGACAGGCAGGGTCAATAATCGATACAGCAGGGTTAACGGAGGCATAGACAGAAGAATAATCCAGTAGGCGTAGCATAGGTCAGTAACAGAATCAAACACAATCTGAGGGGTGAGACAAAAGCGTTATCCAGAGAGAGCAGAGTTCGGCAACAATAAATCCAACAGAGAACACTAGGAAAGAGAACACGAATGAAACTATACAGGAGTAACGGAAATACACCTAACCATTGATCCGTGACATCCAAAAACACCTGAGGGCTTTTATGCTACAGGATGTCCGGGGCAAACGAGGTGGGTAGAGACAACAACTTCAACATAAAAGTCCTTACCGAGCAAACAAAGGTGAAAACACACAAGAAGTCCTAGTGCTGGAGTGCCATCTAGATTTCCCTTACTGGCAACTCCAGTTGCGTGACAATATCATGACAACTGACGCAACATTACCCTGTCATTATCTTACACTTGCTAGAGGTTAAACTTTAAACTTAGGTTAAACAGTAAACTTGTATACTGTAGGTCCTATTAAGGTACTTGCGCAATAAAGGGTCATTTTTTGTTGGAGGACAAGTTCGAATCGCAACACTGAACAACAAGCAGTAGTGTAGTTCAACCAACCAAGTCTCATGGCAATTCGTACACATTTTACGAGGTGGCTAATTCGTACAAATTTTTACAAATTAGCATAATTTTGCCACCTCATACGAATATGTATGAATTGGTCATGAGACTGTGTTGGTACAACCCGAATTCCAGAAATATTGGGACTTTTTTTATCTGAATAAAATGAAGCCTCTGAATAAACATGAGCCAATATTTTATTCACAATAGACAAATGTTTAAACTGAGAAATACACTTTTAATCCAAATAACGCGCTAAGTTTAAATTAGCCCTGCTACTTTTTGCATACATTTTGTGGAAATAATATGATCATATACTACTATATATTGGGAGAAAAGGCAGTTTTGAATGCAGCTACAATCACTTGTTTTCTTTTTGAAAGAACATGCGTTTTTTAAAAGATGGTTGTTTTAAATGACTCACTCAGTTGTTGTCATCTACCTATTTTTCTTTTTTTCCCTTGAAGCCACAGCCACACTAGCATATCATTATTATAAATTAAAAATTTCTGAACAGTTCTTCCAACAAGTGTTTCTACGCAGAACAACAGAACAGAACGTTACAGAACAAACAAATATTTTGTGAAGCTGCTTATATATACACAGTAGCATCAGCTTTACTACAGTAATAAGTTAAAATATGTGTTTAACACAAAAACTGACAAATAAAGTATTAGACAGTGCCTCTCTCTTTCTCATTCAGATCACTTCGCTCTCAGACTAACACTAGAACTAACACTTCCACGTCCCACTAAGCTAATTCATCCCGCCTGTGGTGCTTCAACAAAGCTCGAGGATTCTTTTAAGTCATATTAATCAGATCTTTGCGCTTTAAGGTGGAAGTTGAAGAAGTGTTTTTCCTCTTTATCCCATTTTGGTATTCATAGCCCACAGATGACATGGACATGTGTGAGTGGACAGCGCTCACCCAAGTTCACCCACACAAAACCTTTCAAACGAGCACTTGCGAAAACTTGTTAGCCATCACATCGCCAAGCTAAAACTCTCATTAACATATTAAATGAAGTGTGACATATTTCGTAGGGGATGACTTCCCATCGGTAATTAGGCCCCTGAGTCAGGCGCGCAGAAGCAGAGGTGAGCCGCCCTTCAGCACTGACAAAAGAGGAGGTGAATCGACTAATGAGAGAGAACTTGTCTATGACTGAAACAGATGGACCTGTTATGTGCGAACACTAATATGTTACAGATAATTGCAGTCAGGGAAATAGGCTGCAAGAAAAGGGCGCAAGTATCAGGAAAATTGGTTAAAACGCGATCAGATGTCAACCTGACAAGAACGAAAATTTGAGCCAGGTGGTTGTAAATTAAAAAAAAAAAACTATTCTAATACGGTTTTGAAGTGCAATCATACAATAACGCAAGTCCAAAAAAAGGTGTGAATAGGGTTAAATTGACGATTTTGAAATCCTTCCTAGGTGAGGCTACTGTAGAAAGTGAATTGAAGCGAATGGAAATTATCTATTGAAAGCTCGGATAAATGATGCTGCTTTGTGAAACGTCTGAAGCACTTAGCCTTTCTTTTGCTAGCTATTCAGTGTATCCTTGAATAAAGCTTTGAATGCAGTTTAAATAATTGTGAAGTATAAGCACCTTTCAGAAACCCTGAATTGACAAATGTTATGTTTCAGTGCAATTAATAATCTATAGTCTCCAACATCAGTGGGTTACAGATAAAGTACCTGAAGAATGAGGCTGCGCTAATGTAAATTCATTCACATTTGTAAAATTGCCTATTTCCAAAATTCATTTGCAGATGGAGCCAAGGTTTAGCTAGTTAGCATGGCTCCCTTACAATTAGCTCTTGCTACAGTATATCCCTTAAAAATAAATCTTTTTTTTTTTCTTCTTTTTTTGGAATTGATGGATCCAACCTCTTCATTGCATAAATGTAGTTAGTAGAATGTGTAAATGAATGTAAACATAGTGTTAGGTATTTATGTAAATTGTCTTATCCTGGTTTTCTCAAAATGTTATCAGTTGTGTGAAGGAGAGGCTCTTGAAACGTTGTGTTTAGAGAGTCTATGTTTAACATATTGTGATGCAAGGTATTTAGAAGTTAATGTTACTACCTTAGTAAAATAAAATAAAATAAAATAATAAAATAAAATAAAATTCCTAGAACATTTGAGAATTTGATATACGATAGAATACTGTGTATATGTCTAGGAGGCTGTAATTAGATATTCAGTTGACTTACAAATATTGATTATTCAATCTGATGGTAGCCATGTAGTTCATAAACATCTTGTCGTGTTCAGGCCTTAATGCTAATTGGGTTACAACACATGTTAATTGATTTATCATGCAGGGTCACTTCACTGAAAAGAAACTAGGGGAAAGTGGGGTAAGCACTTTAACATGGACAGTTATATACTTTAGACCTCGACAAATCTGCTTTGACATAACGTCTGATCCTGTCGCCATCTTCAGCCCCTAGATTGCGGCTAAGAAGACGCATCGACGAACCTGAACTTGCGCTTCCCGAGTGCCTGCCTGAACTTGTTGTGCTGCCTAAGCACGCTAATGATCCCTATCCAGCCCTTAGTTTACTGCCGGGAGAGCCGTTTTTTGATCCTGATCCAGTCCTTAGTTTACGGCCGGGAGAGCCGTTTTTTGATCCTGATCCAGTCCTTAATTTACGGCCGGGAGAACCGTTTTTTGATCCTGATCCAGTCCTTAGTTTACGGCCGGGAGAACCGTTTTTTGATCCTGATCCAGTCCTTAGTTTACGGCCGGTAGAGCCGTTTTTTTTATCCTGATCCAGTCCTTAGGTTACGACCGGGAGAGCCGTTTCCTGATCCCGTTCTTAGTTTACGGCCAGGAGAGCCATTTGATAATCCTGATCCAGTCCCTAGTTTGAAGCCAGCAGCGCCAGTTCCTGCCCCTAGATTGAAGCCAGCGCCACTGCCTGTCACACAGCCGGAGCTGAAGCCAGAGCCAACAATGGAGGAGGACTTGCTGCCGTGGCCTGATCCACCTAAGCCAATAGAGGAGGACCTGCTGTCATGGCCCGAGCCACCAGGACCCATGGTGGAGGAGGACCTGCCGCCTTGGCCCGATCCGGTTGCGCCTGTTGGGCTTCCTCCAGAGTCTGCTGTGCTGCAAGAGTGCCCTCCGAATAAATCACCGCCCTCCCACCCATTTCAGCCTTCTGCCTGATCGTCGTCTGTCAGTCCTGCTGCTCACCCTCAACATATCATCCAGCCAGGACTGTCATCCTCCAAATCCGTCTGACTCAGGGTGCTCCTCGACGCCTCCTTCTACAGACGATGGTAGAACTCCACCTCGGTCCTTCGACCCGTCAACTTCGTCATGGGCCTTGACTCCCTCCTCTCCATCGGATCTCATCCAGCCACAGGCTCCACCGGGCTCGATCATCCCTTCAAATCCTCCTTGGTCAGTCGGAGTTCATCCACCGCCTCGGACTCCACTCCTCCGGCTGCACCTCGTCCCTCCGTCCCACCGGCTGCGTCAGACTCCTCCTTCCCTCCAGCTCAGCCTTGGTCTCATTTTGTATGTGTACCCCCCCTCCCTCATTTTATATGTACTTCCTTTTGTTTATGCCTCTACGGCACAAGGACGCGGCTTTTCAGAGGGGGGAGTAATGTAACTCTGTGTTTCCCAGTTTTGTTTTTGTTTTCATGTTTCCTTATTTGGTCTTGTTCCTGTTCTTGTTCAGTTAATTAGTTACCCGTTGCACCTGTGCTCCTCACCTGTCTTGATTTGCTCCCTAATGTGTTCATATTTAAAAACCCGTTCAGTTTGCCTGCTTCAACAACACGACAACCGTGACACCTGGAATGTAAAAAATAACACACTAAAAAGTAATTTTGTAATAATGCTACATGACTGTAAAGTAGTCTCTTATCAATCAAAAACAAAGCTAAAACAATGTCATTCTTTTTTTCTCCACATTTTGTTACTACAGTATATACTGTATTAGAGTGTATGTATATATATATATACGTATATATACACATTGCAATTTAAGAATACATTAAAGTAGTTTTTTTTATAATATTGTCTTCTATTTCAAAATAAAAGTATTTTACTATATTTATGAGCACATAAATACAGCCGTGGTGCCCATAAAAGACTTCAATTACACATTAATACCCCTCTGGCACATCTTACCCCCGCTCTCATATAAATGTTTCTACAATGACTTGTATACGTTCCTTCGGGATGTCAGCACATCATCAGCGCTATTCTGCACACAGTACATCCCCGCATTGATGAAAATGGAGGGTTTGTGCAGCATTTTGATTAAACCTTCCCTATTTACCCCACTTTCAATTAGAAAGGCAGGCTGTGTTAGACGCTGTGCTTTGAAAGTCAAGAAAATCTAGATTATAATATCTCGCCGCAATCATATTGTCTATTCAGTGGCGAGCGGGACAATACCACATGCGTGTTTGCATTAATGATGCACATTTGCTTTCCGGAGGCTCCCCACCAAACACATTTCACATTTTTTGTGGTTCTAATAAGCACCAGGGATGTAATTCAGCTCTTGGATGTTTTACTTTTTTTTCTTCTCTGAGTAGATTTACTTGGGGGAAAAAAATCCATTTGGTCTTTACAGTGGTTGTGCCCGTTGGGAATTATATCTTGTGACCTTGCTGCAGGATAGCTGATTTACTTGGCATCGATCTGCACTTTTTCCCCCTCCGCATGCTTTGTTGAGCTCACCTCGTACAGCTAATAGCCTATTCTTAACAGTCTAATATTCAGCACATGTATATAGACATTACAGAGAGAGATATACAATACCGACAGGTGCTTTCTTAATGAATGCATGATACACTCCTGCACATTATGGACCCTTAATAGTAGCTCTTGAGTGGAATATTTTCTATGAAGTCCCCGTGCTCAGTTGGAAATGAGTTTGCACAGATGTCTGTTTTTATGCCCTGTTTGACCTCAGTGGTCCGTCGGGGTTCATCGTAACCTTGTCATTTTGAGTGCTGGCTGACAAACGTTCATAAAAATATAAGCATATAAAACGAAGAGGAAGGTCAGAACTGATGTTAAACTGGCTGGTCCATCTAACAGGACTTTGTGAGAGCAAGAAAAATGCTGGCGTTTTATATCTTTAATCTAAACGTGTAGGTGCTAAAAGTCAACAGGAAGTGGCTGTAAAAAGTGGGTGTCATACACCAGAATGAAGTCATATGGTTTAAAGATGAGGATTCAGTGAGTTTACAGTTGAAGTGGTACATATTGCTGATTAATAAGACACTTTTTTAGTAATCTATTTCACAGTGCATTTACATGACTTAGGTTTTAATTAAGTTACTGTAAACTTTAAGGAATTTTCTATTACATACTGTATTTGACATTTGAGTTTGGGATATTAATTAGACTGAAAACTAGAAACAAAAATAGCTAGAAACAACACAGTTTTGAATAAATCATGCAAATAAACAACTTCATCAACATTTAAAATTTTAATTTAAAAAAAATGTTTACTTCTAATTTCTACTATAAGCAACCATGTTAGAGATGTAATCATTAAAATATTTAATTTAATTTATTTATTTACTGCTAATTTTTCTAATATTTTGCAATTATTTTTTTCTTTTTATTACTTTTCTTTTCTTTTGTAATATTTAACTGTGATATTTAAGTTTGGGATGTTTATCAGATTTAAAAAGAAAATCTGAAATATTTCTCTTTAAATGAGAGTTACTGTAGATTAAAAATGAAATGTACGTAGGTGCATGTACAGCATTCAGAACTCAAAACCATGTTTTCAATCATTCTGACTTATTTTAAAATGCAATTCTGCAGGCGTTCATTTTAATCCTTTTGTCTTTTGGTTTTCAGGCCAGTGCATATGATATATGTTTTTGTGGAATGAAATCGCCTTATTCTCCCTCATTTGCAAAAAAAAAATAGTCGTCTTGTCTCCTGAGATAGCAATTTTGGTGAGGAGAATTTTGCGTCAGTCTTGTTTTCAGGTGAACTCTCTCAGCGTAATTACATGAAAAATGCTTACACCTCAGCCTCGAGATGCAATTAGTTCCCATTTGCATTTTGATTTAATGCATCTAAATGGGGTTATTTACTGGAGTTTTCATGCTATACCGTTTTTAATATATCATGCAAATGAGAACGTCTAAGTTCAAAAAAGAAAAAGGCAAGTTTCTAATTTCTTCATGCCCGTGTCAGAGACGCATTCATTAGAGTAAAATATGGCTGCCTGTTCACATTTTTATTTGAACGGATCCTGAGGCGACTAACTTAAATAAGCATCTCATTAAAAGTGCCCTCGAATGCTGCATCGTTGGTGGCAGGATTCATAGACAATGATTGTGCCTGTCGGTAAAAGTTTTGATTTAAGAGCTATAATTACCATTCAGTTCAGACAACTGTGAGTTTCACTGAAATAAAATCCCTGCAAGCACTCCAGACACTGTACATTGCTATTTAACGTGCAGTGTAGAGAGCTACAAATCCAAAGGCCTTTGTGACGTGTTCATATTGTTTTACATGCAATAAACATATATAGCATAGATATACAGTACATATATATATACATATATGCACATACACGCATATAAAATTACCACTGTTGTTAGGCATATATAACATACACTGTATGTATGCCTAACAGAAATGCTCATTTTAGAACAAAATTTTACATCAGAACTCTAATAATATGAATATAAATTTGACATTATATATATATATATATATAACAATTTAAATGAATTAAAATTTTTACAAATAAATTAAGTTTATATTTATGTATATATATTGCAGGGTGCGTGCAGGAGGAATAAAGGAGAATGCAGGAGATCGTAGAGTTTCGCGAAAATAAAAGTAATTTAATAATTCAAACACAAAGAGATTTCACAACACCAAGCACATTCATTGACGGACAAGACTGAACTCAAAAGACATGGAAAATGGAAACTAAACCAAAAATACAAAAACACAGAAATAAACAATGGCTAGACAGACATAAAACGTGACACACAGACACACACACACACACACACATATATATATATATATATATATATATATATGTGTGTGTGTGTATATTTATTCATTAAAAAATAGAACAAAATGCAATGAAAAAAAACTGCTTTTTATCATAAATATGCATATTCATGTTGTTTATTATATACATTAATTTCATTTTAGATCTATAACATCTATAAAGAGGAGTTACATCATTGACCCAGATCCTGGTGTTCTGCAGACACTTAATTAGTTCAAATATGCTTTTACCATTTCACAGTTTGAAAACTACTTAGTGACATCTTCAAAAAAACATCTCCTCAGCTCTTCCCCATCTCTCATGCGTGCACAAGGAGTGTCAGACCACACAGATCCTGACACGCATTTCCATATTGTTTATATTAGCAGGATGATGCAAAATTGAACTTCTAATTAAATCCCCCGAATCAGCACTTGAATGCAAACAGTGTGTGGTTATTTGGTCCTCTCATGCAAAGCATTATCTTTGTGAAATTGATTTAATAGTTGTTTAGTGAGACGCCTGCAAATAATGAATGATCCTTTCCGACAGAAAGAGCTTTGTTGAAATTAATTTACGGTGTGCAGAACATGAAGTTCCTGCACAAATATCAGCCTTATTTAGACACTTTACTCATGTTTCCTTAAATATCAGTGAAGGAAAACTTTCTAAGAAATGCTACAAGGACAAATTATCTCCCTCTACCATATGGTTCAGAGCGGGATGTGCAATAAAACTATTCATACAGCATCTGTAATTGAAATTAATCGTATAATTTGAATAAGAAATCACATTTTTTAATTGCTTGTTCATCAGCACTCTATTCTATTTACTGTACTTACATAATTAATGATGAATTGGGCTTATTTGTGATCCAAATAAGTGTCCAAAACAATTAGAAATGAATCATGGATGTTTTTATAAGTTTATACTGTACCTACTTTTCCAGGAAAAAAAAAACAGATATATAAAAAATGTTACAGCAGATGGTTTAATTTGCATGTGTGAGTGTAATCACAGAGAAATTGCTTATTTATAATAGTATTCAAATGTATCTGACCTTAAGTGTCTCCTCAAACGAACTCCACTTTGTGGCTTCACACCTTTAATTAGCTAATTATTTCAGATGTACTTCTCTTCCTGCGCTAGACTTCTGTCTGCATCAGTGTTCTGTTCTCGTACCTGTTCGGCCAGAGGTCATCATGCTCTATTTTTGTAAATTTCTCATTTTCTTCATTATTGTTCCTTGAGATGTGACAAAGGGTATGATCACAATAGCATGCTAGCATTCTATTGCACTTAGTATGCTAATTTTCTAAATACTCCTAACGACGTTAGCTAAAACAAGCACATGGAATATTGTATGCCAAATTAGGCTCAATTGATAGCATTTGGAGACATACCCATATTGACCCCAATATAAGACAATGTTTTTTTTTCTTGGAAATACATGTGGAAAAAATGGGGCCATCTTAGATTCTAGTCTAGATTTTCACAGGGCAATAATACATCCACAACAATAGGTGGCACCAAAAATGCTTTAAACGAGTGTGACATAGGATACTTAATGTAATGTTTGTTGTAAAGATTGCGAGTGAAAACAAAAGAAAAAGAAAAGCTTGCAGCAGCGTGACAGAGTGGTGACTGTGATGGAATCCAATTTGCTCTAATCTAAGTGATTTTTAAAACTTACGACAGTATCCAGATTTAAACTACATTTCATTTGTACTGATACTAAACGTTTGGTAGGCTACAATGAGACAGATCACAGAATTTAAATGGGCTTCCTGCTATATGCTAGATATCAAACAGTGTATATTTTTGTGTACATTCAAGGGATTCGTCTGATTTTTTTACTTATATCGCTATTGTGAGTAGGATTATTTCTTCCGCATCTCATCCAACGACTCTTTTGCTCGTTCCAA
>JAUCNO010000191.1:11679565-11695871 GCA_032353835.1 Enteromius viviparus
TGGCTTTATTCACGGTTATCAGCAGACAAAGGTAATCACCAGCAAACAGGAACAACTTAGATAATCCAAAAGACAGTTCAGTAAACAGGCAGTGGTCACAAAGGCAGACAGCTCGATTCGGAATCAAGATACTGTCCTGGGTCATACACGGAAAAGTAAACACAGGAAAGAACGTTCATAAATATATCCATTGGACAATAAGACTTCGCAGTGAGTTCGTTAAAGTCCGTGCCTTATAAAGGCGAAATAATACGGCACACCTGCCGTGAATCAGCCGAGGTATATAGCCGAGTAACTAAATAATAGTCAAGCGATAAATATAAACTGTTTGAAAAGAGAAGAATACTGAGGAGAATGACATTTTACATGTAGTTTATTTATCACTTTTAATAAATAATAATTTTGTAATTAATAAATAAAAAATGCTGGCTGTCACGATCCGGCTGTGGAATTTCACGCTCTCGCTTCCTTGTGAGCAGGCAGGACTCGGAGGCAGGAATATAATTAAACTTGAACATTTATTTAAACAAACAAAATAAGGAAAACGCAAAAAGTAAAGCAGAGACGAACAATCAGACATGCAACGTTAACAACTGACATTGAACACTAGACAAAGCTTGGTTTAAGTGCACAGACTAATCAAAGACTAAAGGCAATACACCTGGAAAAGACAGCTGGCAGATAATCAAACACTAATGACAGGGGCGGGGTTACAAACCAGCAGAGCACATGGGGGAACAGAATGGAGACAAACACAAGAGCACATGGAACAGATATCAGAACAAACACAGAACACGCCCACAGCGTGACACTGGCGCTGACTGCCAATTGTTTTTTTGGTTTAAATGTTAGCAGGGAAAGGGTTCCCTGTAATCTCAGTTCTCCTTAGTTTTTGTCATTCATTTAGCATGACTTTTTAGTAGTGATGTGAAATGTCGTAAGGAAAACAGACACACATAATGTATATAAAATCATAAACATACCTGAGGTATGTTGGCAGAGCACTTAAAGTGGAATGAAGTCCCATGCCGAGCTTCTGGTTGCATACAACACCTAATGACAGTGGATGCGCGAGCGACACTCTTGGAAATGGTCGAACACATGGAAAAACACGAGGTATTTACCATTCGTTTAAGCCCCAAAAATAAATAAATAAAGCAGATTTCAGACACAACTTCACTTTAACAGTTTATTAATATCTACAGCAATTATTTACATTTTGTAAATATTTACATTGCAGATCTAACAGTAATACGTTTAGCTAATAACATTGGTAGCAAATAAAAAGAAAGGGCCATTAACCTGACATGGTGCCTCGCTGTTCATTAATAGTTACTTAATTGTAGTTCCTCAGGAGGCCTGGCTGAATTTAATAGTTATTGGTTAACTAATTATTACTTAATGCAATTTAAAAATGCTATTACATACTGGGCAGTTAGAACATATTCCTTAGTAGCTAATAGTAGTGACTTGAGGGTTAATAAAGAACAACCTATTAGTTCCACAGTAATTTTGTATTAGTTATGCAGTAAGTAAGATAAGGAATTGATATGTGCTTTATAAGTACTAATAAACAGCCAATATATAAGTAATTTGCATGCTAATAAGCAACTAGCTATTACTGATAATTAGTTCCTATTCTAAAGTGTTAGACACTAAAGCACTTAGTTTTCAGTTTCTAATAAAATTAAAATTAATAACAATAAACAAAAGACGCTTGAAGATTGTGAGTTTACTCGCTTAATTCTTGTGTGAAATACACTTTACAACAGACGTGAATTTGTATCATGGGAGAGTCTTTTGCCAGATGGCTCCAGTTAAATGCATCAAACGCTCAAAACGCTCAATTTCAACAGAAAGAAAAGCAAAAATCAAACTCGACTATACAAAACCCACTATAGCGCACACATTTTTGCATACAAGCTAAATTTCTTGTTAGGTGAGAAACAGAAACTGTTTTACAGTTTGACAGTTCAACAAAACATCTCAGATTTGATTGAGAAAGTTAAAATAGCAAGGCTTCATCAATAAATGTGTTTATTTGTTAACACTATTGGGTATAGGTTTAGGGTTGGGTTTAGTGTATATATTTTTAACCTAATAGAGCATAAAAGTCATACTCCTCGAATATTTGAATTATGAACCATCAAAAAATATGTTATCGAAACACCGTAATATGTGCATATTACAACTTAACAAATGTGTGCCAGGTTCACTTATTGAACTTTTTTAGCGCCACTGACAAATGTGCAGGAAAAGGCATGTAAGAACAGTGCTGCAGAATTGTATTCAGGGTTACATATTTCTAATGGCTTGGATTTTAATGTCTCAACTACTCTGACACCACAGCTCAAAAAATCCATACAGTAGGAGTCAATGGTAAGCAAAATAAAATATCTTTTGTGTTCCACTGTTGCAAACAGCACAGGGGATGCCAAATGATGGCAGAACTTTTAATTTTTGTGTGAACTATCCCACAGACCTTCATTAGCTGCTTGAGGTGAGCTTGGTTAGATATAAAACATCTCTGCAGAAAGGTCAATATCCAGGAGCTCAACTGTGAGTTTCTTTTTCTTCTTTGTTAAAATAATATCCAGCCTTTCAAAAAGTCCAGATTTAATTTGGCCAATCAGTATGATGCACGACTGCTATGATTTTTTTTTTAAGTTGACCTGGTGGATTTTACCACAAGCTAGAAGCTTACCTAAGGAGATAGAATTGTTTCGTAATTCCAAATAAATGTATTATGATTCACACATGTTTGTTATCTGTTACCTGAAGCTTGAATTGATGGTTTACATTAAATATAACATTAGCATTTTTCCAGGGATTATACCAAACTTAATGATGAAGCTAATCAGTAAAAAAAGCAAACAAGTTCATGGTCAAGATCAATATCAGAAATTGTTAAGAGGGAACAATATAAAATACATCCGAAAGTAATTCAAAATGTATGTGAAATTAATTCAATTTGTAACCCAATGTATTTATCGTCACGGGTTGTTTTAAACCGTACCAGACAGTACACACTATTCAGAACTGAGAATCAGTGCAGTTCCTCTTGTACAGAGCTGCAATAAAGTGGAGTCAAACTTAGAACAATGGTAAGATAATTATCTAATTCTTTAATCAGTGACATTTAATAAACTTTAATAATATTAACATGCCCCATTGGTATGCCTAGAGAGTCCTGTCAGTGGGATGGTTGTCCTGTTTAGATAAGAGTGGTTAAAGTAGACTGCCTAATATTGTTACATCATCTTTTCATATCTTGCTATATTCATGTAACTTGCCTATATGATTAGCCCAAGCAGAAAAAAAAACAATCAAACTTGTCGAAGGACTGCAAAGACTGACACTGTCATTGTCAATTCTGAACATGTACATGAAAAAAATATATATATTTCTCTGTCACAAACAATACATTATTAATATTTACCATTGCATTGCTTCTTATTCCAACTTCACTCCTTTTCTGGTCACCCAAACCATGTGGAAAGCAGGTTTATTCATTCTCCAAATGGTCATTGAATGGTTCCACATATTCAAATCTAGATTGGATTATTACACCACACAATGTAATAACAATGCAGGTTAGTTTGTCTACACTAAACCTGAAGGTTCCTCTAAAAGCATATAATGTATTGACATGCAAGTAAAATATTTTCGCTAGTGTTATTCTAGATTAGTTTAGTTAAGTAGTTGGGTTGAATTTCTTCTTTTGGATTTGTTGGAGCGAGAACGTTGATTGGTCAGCACTACATGGCAGGTATCTGATTGGCTTAAGTAGAAGATGGGTGGAGTCTTCCCATTTGTGGATGAGTGCGAGTCTTGATGCTAGAAATGTTTTAAAGTCCATAAATATGCGCAGCGATCAACAAATGCACAGGACGAGGTTCACACAAAGTTGTGTTTGTAGAATAATATAAACATTTGTATGTTTTTTTATTTGCAAATCTAATTTTACCTATTTGTAAATAAAATGCATGTTTATGGAACTCTAAGATTTATTTTGTAAACATGCTTGGTCTTTTGGCAATCGCCTTACGTTTTTTTGTCATAATATTTTTATTTGGAATTACGAAACAATTTAATCTCCATACTTACCGGACCCGAACAACAGCAGAAACAGACATAATTTAAGAGGAAGCCGCTCACTGAAGTGCTCTGCAGTTTGACAGCGCCGCACTGTTATCTGTGGTCCTTAATTCCAGTTTTGGGCTGTAAACTAAATGACGCAGGCAGCAGACATTAGTTGAGAGATTAATTTGGAAATAATTCGGCCCTCGCATCACGGCCTGTCTGTTTCTGCTGAAATATCTCCACTCTTTGTTATGGATTTGATTTTCCATGCATTGCAAAGTTTGTTGATTTATTTATTTCCCAATGAGAGCCATTTGTTTTGACAGATGCTTGTTCTGGGGCCGCAGCCAAGGCTTGTCAGATTTTCTGGATATTCACACTCTAGACTACGGGTTTATACTTTGTTGTTTAGACACACAATACTGTACAGTTGCCAGTTTCAGGATAATTATGTCGGCATAGACATATTCAGGCTGGGCTGAATTCAAAGTTTGGAGGGAGGAGGAAGAAGAGGATTATGGGACGGTGCGGTTTAATCCATTCTTATTACCCTCTCACTAAGTTTATTGCGAGGAATTTGCTTTTCAGCCGCAAATATACAGGCTTCTGTAGCTAAACTCACTTAAAGTCAAATTACATTGAACTCTCTGTGGGTGGAACGAACAGTCCAGCACTAATTCCGTAAACAACAACAAAGCCTCCGAACATAAAGATGTCTAGTTTGTGAGAGTAATGCTGGCACACTACACGAGAAAAGGAAGCTTGTTGCCCTGCATACATTTAAAGAGTGTTTCTTGCACTAATTGCTGACTAGTACGTCAATTACAAGATTCATTATCCTCCCCATAGCTACGCTTCTGAAATTCCCTTTCTCACAAACTCATGCACATTGCCACGCAAGAGTCAATTCTTGAAACGTCAACAAACAATTTGGATGAACGTTTGTAAAATACTGTAAAGAGCGGGGAAAAAGTGGCAGAAAAGCTTCCTGCTGACTCATTGGCTGTTGTTCGTTTATGAGTTGTCTTTATTGTGCATTGTTTTGCAAGCAAAGGCAACAATGATTTATTTATTTTATTTATTTATTTAAAAAAATTTACTTTTCAAAAGGTTTTTTTTTTCTTCTTCTTTGTGTGTGTGGGTGTGTATGTTTAAACACAATTTGCTTGCGTTTGAAAATATTTTGCTATCAAACTTTGTTTTTTAAAGGGTTTCGCTTGAAAAACTTTTGTTTGTTTTAAAATGTGTCATTTTATTTAAACATTTTTTTTTATTTTTATTTTTTTTTGAAAGCACATTAAAGGGGTTTCACTCTCAAAATGTATTTTATTTAATAATGTGTTTTCTAAAACAAACATTAAAGAGGTTTTGCTTTGCTTTTTTCAGCAGTCATTGTTGAATTTAAGAGGCATTTCTATTGGTTTGTTTTCATTGGGATGACAGCACTTCTTTTAAACTGTGGGGGTGTTCAACTTTTTTTTTTTTTCTTTAATACACAAAGACACACAAGAATAACTCTCATGCTCATTGCTTTTTTCTTTTTTAACAGCACTCAAAACTATAAATAATTTAGTACTTAATACAATCTTGCTTCAATTTAATTGTGTTTTAACACATCATAAATGGGTTGGTTTTCATAATATTCATTTATATAGCAGAAACTAAAATAAAACTCAATAACAAAAAACTAAATAAATACAAAACCTCTTGCATTCAATGATTGTGAAGTATATAGACTAATAACCATCATGCATTTATAATAAAAAAACCTTGGTTGTTTTTTTCTGCAACTAACACAGTGTGTGTCTTAAGCATGTGTGAAAAAAGAGCATAGAAGACTGGCATATTTTGCAACTTGGCGATAATCTGGGGCTTTTTGTTGCAGACTAGTTGCAGAAGGAGAACATGGAAAGACAACAAGGCTTTGGAAATCTGGACGTTTTTGTGTTTCGAGTTTGTATTAGTCCAACTTTTCATGTCACAGTTAATCCTAACATGATTAAATACCATAAGGCATCAGCTTCTCAGAGTTGTTTTTTATTCATTTATTGTATCACTGGGTTTAACATTTCTTTCACCATCCAAGGCAAGCCACCAATACTGTATATGCCAGTTACACCACAATGAATGTCTTTGAATTGAAATCACTGCGGGTTGACACAAAATATGTTTCAGATTCCTTTAATGAAAAGAGAGTTACAAAGGATAAAATCATGTTTGGCATTGATGCTCTTTTAGTTTATAAGTCAGAATAAGTCATAGAAAGCCTCCATTTGACTGGTGTTTCTTCATGATACCAGACAAAATAGTTTGTTATGATGATCTCTGGAGCCATTTTATGGTCCAAGCAAGTTTGTTTTTCAAAGTACAGTTCCAAATGTACTGAAATTGCTATCAGGCAAGCATCAGGCAGGAACATTTCAAAACATGATGATAATCACAACAAATCAAAGCAAGGCAAAATTTTAATCTGTCTCTCACTGAATAGAAACAACATTGCCTCCAAATTTCTCCGACTTGTGATCGTAATTACCCCATGCAGGGAGTGACAAAAGTCATTACTACACTGAAAATGGATCAGAAACGCACTGAGCAAACTAATTCTATTAAAGTCTGTAACTGTTAATTAAATCCAAACATTCTTTGAGATTCAATCTTTGCTGCATCAAATTAAATTCTCATTCTGATATCAAAACACTGAAAAAAGATCTGTGCAAAATAACATTGGCTATTCTTTAGGGAATGCTCCAGGTTCACTACAAATATACAGCATGTGCTGCATAAGGTTGATGAAAAAAATCAGTTTTTATTTATATAATAAAGTATAAAAACATTAATTATAAAGCAAAAACTATCAGTTGCTCAGTTTGAAAGAACAAACAAAACTTCAATTTACAGTAATTCACTTATAATAGAAGTTTGTGGGGCATAAAATTGCAGCAGGATAAATTTTAAAATACAAAGTTTTTAAAAAACATAGCCACAAGACTATAAGTATATGCAATATAACAAAGCGCACACACAAACATACTTATTTATGTTACTATTTAATAACAGTTTTCATATGCAATTTTATTAATAACAGTATTAAAAATACGAATGCAAGCTCTATATTTCCCCTTTAAATGCCTTCATAATGCTTCTCCTCTTCATTGATGTTTTTACAAACTAAGGGGTGAGCTGCAATTATTTTCTTGTGTAATCCGCAGATGCTGCATTCTGATAATCCTTCCATCAAATTAAAATGGAAATTAAAAATGATAAAGTAGCATACCATTTATCAAATTTTTACAATAGGGCATTTCAAGAAGCATGCATACTATGAGATACCATATAGAGTTTAACCATACTGTATGCTATAGGATAATTCTTACTCACAAATACTAGCGCTGACAAGGCATGTGGGCTTATGAAAAGATGACCTCTCATTATTATCAGTAGTGAATATTAGATTGCCCTCTCCTTTCCCCTCACAGATAGTGGATTACGTGGATGCAGGTACGGTGAGAGACAAGTAGGTAATTAGCAGATGAAAATGTCGTGCCTCCAGTGAAAATTTGCATATATTGATAACAGCCTTTCAAAATTTGAGCCGTGCGGGGATTATTGTGCCGAGATGTTTTGAGAGACGTTTGAAAAGGCCCTGCCCAGCTTTGACCTTGAAGTGCACTTGAGTAGGTATTCATTTTTGGAGGAAGATTACTCGCTAACAAAGACACTTCTGTGCGCGTGGTGTTTGATTGTGGGTGATCCGCAGAAGAAAGAAGACGAAAGAGAAGAGCGCTGTGCTTTATTTGGCAGATCTGTGGCGTGGGTGTTAATTAATAATGTTCCCTCTGAGGTTCTCTGCGTAGCTTTGAAAAACGAATGGTTCGGCATCACTTCTACCCACCAGTGTTGGGGAAGCTGCTTTGAAAGTATAGCTTGCCAAGATACAGTCAAGCTAGTCTTTGAAAGGAGTTAGCCGCACTACAAGCTGCTAACAATAAGAAGCTGAAAATATTTAATCTATTTAAGGTGGCAATATCTATATACAGGCATATAGATCAAATCGTATAATTCAAAACACACATCATATAATTTATCAGTATTTCTCTTAATAACAAACCATTCAAATGTACTTAAATCGCATTTACTCTAACTCTGGGATCTACGATTTAAAATGTCATTAGTTTGTATGATCCTAACTGACTTGATAAACAAGAACAAATCTAATTTGTTATTGGAAGCAAATACCATATTTGATGTTTTCTACATTTTTAAATTGATTTAATATATTTGAATATAGGACAGAATATAAGTAAATGTTTGAGTTTCTTCAGAGGACAAATCGCTAGATTTACTAACAGCTTGCACTGGGACAAACTGACATTTTGCATTAAAATAGTATTGTTAGGTTTTACTAAAGATAAAGAATTGAAAAGGTGTGGACTGTTATTTTTGCTCCTGAACTTCTTGAATGTTGCATTTGTAGGAGTTTCCTTTTCAGGTGCAAAAATGTACGAAATATACATTCGTGTATCAGTATTTGCGCCATTAATTAAACCCCCCAAAAAGTCTCAAAGCAGGTGGTAATTTGCACTGCTGGTCTGGCCATTATGGATATTATGTGTTCTTTAATGTGAGCATTGTTTGTAAATCACCAACAGAATTTTTCCCTCTCATCTGGACTTTTAAGGAATTGCGCTATAAAGCTAATTTGCCCTATTCAGTAAATCTGGCTCTTAAACTGAACAATTCATATACGTAGACTTTTATTTATTTTTTTACAATGCTTTTATTGACTTTTTGAACTGTCAAAAGTTAAGTTGCATGGACTTTCAATGAAAAAATCCTCATTTATGTCACAAAGATTTAGAAAGATCCATACATTTGGAACGTTGTGAAAAATAGAGTAAAAGATGACACAGTTGTGATTTTTAGATGAATTTCCCCTTTAAATACTTTTCTTTTTATACATTTAACTGTTCTATTGCTTAAGAATTTTGCATCTCTCTACACTTCTGTCAACCAAAGTAAAAATCTGACGGCCTACAGCAGCTCTATAGCAAGTTAGTGTTGGAGATTTGAATTTTAAACCACTCAGGAAACATTTGACAGTGACAGAAATGACAGGGAAGCGATTTCGAGAACTGAGCTCCAGTCTGAAAACGCAGACGGACTGTCAAAGCCTTCCGAAGCTACACCACCACTTCGTCATGTCAGTCAGCGTTTGCCACTCACATAAATCAATAATCAACATTTGACCGTGTGATACATTATTCCTCGCAATAGTGTTTTCTTTGTTTCTTTTTCGCCTCATGACAGTGTTAGCTTCACTACTTTTAGTTAGTTACTACTCAACACTACTTCCCATTTTCATATACTGAATTGCTCCATAGAAACAGCTTATCCTGTCAATCAAAGCACCAGGGTGACGCTGCTGGAATCGAATGCATTATGTTCACAGTAACAGAGTGCTCATTAGTTGTCTCAGACTAAGCAGCTAATCTTTGGGGCAAAAGTTTCTAAACATTCAGTAGATGGTTGGAAACGCACTAAAAACTCCACCGCCCTACTTCAGAACTAAGGTTTCTTTTTTCTTAGGGAAGAAAAACCTGCCGTCTGATTTATATCTGCATGCCTTACATTAAATATGATGCTTTAAACTCAGGAATAAATGTGTCTCAGCCAAACACTTCCTTCCCTCCAGATCTCCTTGAACTGTAGTCACCTAGACTCGAGCATCTATACATGATGCACAGGTTTCCAGAATCTTCCTCTCAGCGCTCGCAGCTAAAACCGCACCAGAGTGCTAAAAGGTCTCGGCTGTAATCTCGCTATTACAGGGGTTGGTTGCACTTTTGGTGTTCTTATGCTAATATCCTATTTGTCATTTAGTCTTAGGGGATGGAATAAATTAAGATGTTCGGATCGAGCAATCTGGCAGGATTAGAGCTAATCCGCTCTCTCTTCCCCTGACTGAGAAAAGCGCCGGGCCGATAGGGACCACAGATCTCATTAGGACTCCATGATAATTGTTCATGATAATTCATTTGAACTCAGATCCCTTCTCTGTAAGGCGGGGCTAACTGAGATGGCAAATTCTAGTGTCACCACACTATTATATGTTGATAAGACTCTGAAGATAAGCATTTTTAACAAAACAATGATAAAGATCTTACATAAAACCTGAAGTGTGCCTTTGGCTGCCTGTAGACGACATTCATAATAGCAAAAGTGATGATTGTGTTCGGACAGGTTTCCATTCCAGCTTCATATGCTATTGGTTGAACTAACAGATAGCCACACCCCCAAACTAATACGATTAGTTGAGACAGTTGCCGGGCTGGCTAGGATGTTCAAACAAATAGACAAATGTTTTGAAAACACCACACATTGTGTGTGCTTTTTTTTATAACCTTCGTTATCCATGTAATCTTTTCATTCAACAAAAGGTATTTCAGAGTGACACAAACAAGTTTGTTATATAATTAAAATGCAAAAGGTTGTTTAGAGAGAGAAAAAGTTGATTTAAGAGCTGCTCACTGAAAAGAACTTAAGATTATTAATCAAAGGCGTATATATATACTGTATATAGTATAAATAGTGCAGCATTTCACCCAGTGTACATACAACCCCAAATCAGAAAAAGATGGGAAAGGGTGGAAAATGTGAATTAAAAAAAAGAAAAAAGCAAGTTATACATTTTCCTCAAATTTTATTTAATCGCAGACAGTATGAACGTTGTACAACATAGACTGTTTAAGTATTTATAATGATACAATGTTACATTTACATAAACTTCCATGCCGTTCTTAATTTATAGTAAATTCTTTTAGCAATTTCTGAGTGAAAAGTTTTTGTGGTTCAGTTGAGATATACAGAAAATCCACATACTACCCACTGTATGCATACTGCATACTACGTTATTTTAGAATTTGCATAACATTCTTCTTTGGAACACAAAGAAAATATTTTACAGTTAATGTTTCTTTATCCACAATGCAAGTCAATAGGCTCCAATGCTATTTGGAACTCAAAGTTGTTTACAACATTTTATTTTGTATTCTTCAGAAGAAATAAAATGCATGCAAGTTGGTAATGATATGAGGGAGAGTAAGCAATAACAGAATTTTCATTTTCGAGTGAAATATCCCTTTAATATGCACATGCAGGTTTTACAGTTTCATGCGTGATTAAAGGGGATTGTAGGATTGATTTTTTTTGCGTCTCTGATGGGATTTCATTTTAGATGCGTAGATTGGGTTGTGAGAGATAAGAAAACTACACATACCCTTGCTTGTAAAACTCAAGGCCTCCCTTTATACTCATTTATACTAAACATTTTTTCTTGACATCTTTGCAAGATTCATCTTGTACTCATATTGTACAGTAAAACAGAAATCTTTTAAAGTAAAATTGCCTTTTAAGTTTTTGGTTTTTTTTAGTTATCGAACTGTAGGCCTCTAAATTGATCCCAACTTTTACCTCATTGAGTGGCAGTTCTTCTACATTGACCCCCTCTTAGCGCCCCTAGCCCACTCCCCCTCCACCAACTTTTTTCTCCCTTTTATAATTTCAAATAACATTAGCAAAGCATTTGTTTTGAATAAAAAATTATAATAATAATAATCTAAAAGTTAAATAAAGTATTGGGTTAGGGATAATAAAGGTGTCAACCATGGCATTTAATGATGTAAATAAAAAAAAAAATAAAAAAACATTTACACTCAATAAGTTGCATTCTGTTTTATAATGCACTTCAATACTGAGGTGCAGATAATTGTCACTTGCAATAAGTGATATTGATATAAAAAATGGTATCACTCTGCATAAATAAATGAATCCCAAAAAATAATGATCCCAAAACTTATTATCCATATGAAATTGTCAAATATTAAAATGATGTAGCAATAATTAATTGATGTTTGATGCTATGAAGGATAATGTATGTCGTAAGGTTTTTTTTGTTTGTTTTGTTTTTTAGATTGGCTTAAATGTGTGATATGAAGGAATAATTTCAAAAAGGGATATATGGTATTCTAAATTGAAATGACTAGTCTATTCATTATGTTTCATGTTTTGTACCTAATTTATATTTTCTACTGCAATTATTGGTGTTGTATTTTGGTTGTTGTTTATAAAGGATTAATTATTAATAATAAAAATAAAACACCCACACACACAAAGACACTGTTCCTAAAGTCATGATAAGTATGTGTTGAAAATGACAAATCACAAAAGAGAGAGAGATCTGACATTTTATCCTTGCCTCCAAAATCACAAAAGTGTACTTGATGAGTGAGCAGGGGTTGAGCAATTGAGAGAGCGCAGAGGATCGAGCGAGCACTAATTAGCACCTTTCTCGCGTGCTCTCGCGTTGCAGAAATGCTCCATCACAAGAATGGTTTTCCGGGTGTGCATACGTGCACGTCTTGTTTTTATGTGTGCTAGATTTGAAACTAGGTTATTTAAACGTCATAGTCATAGGTAGGCTATGATAGATAACAGAAAACTGCTTGGGGGGCAGATTATTTTTTTCCCCAATTAGTGCTTGTGCCGCCCCACACTTGTCATGAAAAAATGCCGCCCAGGCGGCTGCCCTGTTCACCCATGCCTAAAACCGCCACTGACCTCGCCCTATACATATGGCCTCTGAAACATTCCCTGTTTCATACAGTATTCATTCAGTGGACCGTAACCTTTATTCGATACATGCTTATTCCTCTGTGTTCTGGTGCTGACATTTTGTTATTGTTTATTCATCCCAATTAGGCTGGCACACATTGTCTCTCCTACCAAAGACACTGTGAGACAAATGCAGTGCAGGTCACGGCTATATATGACGGCAGCGATCTCCTCTATCTAAAGATAGAGTCAGGCAGGGTAAAGAATCGACACAATTTGCTTTTTCAGCACAAATCCACCTCGAACTCCTGAATATACTGTGTGATCTACAGCCCCAAAAGGAGCCGTAATAGGGCAGCCTGTCGAGAACTGCGCAGCAGCCGTTCTGCAGTTAATTTTGTACAGCCAATGTGACGGGGAAAATATCTATATGGTATTATAAGCATAACTTTTTTTTGTTGCGCTGCTCAGCGAGATCTTATCAGCTGTCATCACATTACTCTGTAAAACATCGGATTGGTGCTTTTCCGTTTAGCATGACCGGCAAAGGATGTATTGGGCGTTTGTTTGGATTAGCTGCGCTTACGTGCCATATGGCTCAGATTTACATCGGCCAATATTTGCAAATGCATGCTGCTATGCTTTGAGGCAGACACATAGGGTCGAAAAATCATAAATTAAATCTCTTTATTATCTCAGTTATTTCTGCTAGACTGCATTGCGTCTGAAATGGAGAGCAAATGGACATGTTTGGAGAGCAAGAGGAGCATATTTATCCTTGAAGAAAAATACACTTAAAAGTGTCTTCTGAGATTTTTTTAATAGCTTCATTATTTATATATCCTAATTACTCTGAGACAACAAATAAGATTATAATAACTCATTGCATATTGTATGCACACCAAAGTACACTTGCAACAGTACACCAAATCAAAACATAAACTTGTGCTATTTTCATGAGAATGGGTTTAGTTCTGTCAAATGATTAATCGCATTCGAGAAAAAAAATAAAAAAAAAATATATATATATATATATATACTGTATATACACATTTATACATATACACACACACACACACACACATATACATACATAATATATTTTGAAAATATTTAAATTTTATATATTATATTATATTAAATATTATATAATATTTAATATAGCACATACATACCACACATATATTACGTGAACAAAATCTATGGATTATTTCAGATTTGAATAATGTCATCACTATTTATTAATGAATGAATTAATGAATTTATTATTATTTAATTTTTTTTATCACAATGATTTCTGTTCGATAATGTAGGTGTCACGATGTGTGTTCTGTCTTGGTTTTTCCCCACGTGTCCGCCTTTGCCCTTATTTGGTTGTTCCTGTCCTTGATGTGATCATTCTGTTAATTTGTTTCCAGCCATGTTCCCCAGGTGTATTGAGTTCTCCCCTCGTTATGTCTTGTATTTAAAGTATGTTTTTCCCTATGTGCTCTGTCCAGTCTACTTGTTATGTGGTTTCCACCTATGCCCTATGTGATCTCAGTAAATAAAGATGTTATTTGTTTAACCGCCTGTGTTCTATTGCTTCCTGGGTGAACCGTAACTGTAGGCTAGACTTCTCTTAGAAGACCAGAAATTGTTTAATCTGTGCTAATTTTATTTCTCCTTTTATTAAAAGCACCTGGGACAAAGTTGATAATTGAATGAGAAACTGTCAATTCAGTAAAACAATTATGAATGTTAAAAAAAAAAAGTAGGGTAAAACTTGACTTACAATATTTTCAGAACTTACGATATCTTCTAGATCACTAGATCATGAAACAGAAAAGAAAAAGGTGGTTCAATGCAACGTCTTTGCAAAACATGCACTGATAAATCTGCCACAGTGAGACCAAGACTGGAAAATAGGGTCAATTTCTTCAATTTTGTTTCGATGTTGACTTCTTGTGGCCTTCGTGTTAGAGCAAAATGACATTTGCTGCATCAGGTATAAGATGCTTTCCCAAGCAAAAGCAGATTTCTGCTCTGTTGAGTGTGTCTATTTAACATGGGGAGTGTAATTAACTCTTCTACATTCACAGCCGTCAAATCAGACTCGCAGTCTCTGCTGGGGATAAATGGTTAGGATTGCAGTTTGTGCCAACAATCGTTCTTTATAATTAGCGCTGTCTGGAAACTCAGCGACGGTTTTCTCCTTTCTTAACTTCTCCCGCATCAGAAAGATAAGTAGAAAGTGTCACATCAATTGTTCCTTTCACTGTGTATCCTATGCAGGTATTGATGCAAGTCTCTTTATTTGTACAGAGCACATTGTAGGACTCTGTAACTGTACGTTATGTACCGCACAGCCGACTTTCTGTATAATTTGAGTTCAGAAAGCTCGTCAGAGTATTAGTGTGTGTGCGCGAGTGGCTGGGCGGGGGTGTTCGCTGTGAAATGACAACTCAATTTTCCACGAACAATTAGCTCGGCAAACACATTCTTCTACCTGTAGTGAGAAAGGGCTCTTGAGGGTCATTGCTCAGTCTCACTCTATTCTCCACTGCCGGGCTGTTTGTCCATCCGTTCACTTCAGAATAACACCTGCCTAAACTCTTTCATGAATCACAGAACAGCCAAAGCGGTGAGCAAATTTGCATTCAGACTCTGTCCATGTTTGATGTTGCTAAGATTTGAATTGAATTTTTCTTAATGCCTCGTTTCTTTGGTGCGCAAGGGTTATGATCTAAAGTGCAATGAGTTATCTACCTTGTCCTCATTTAACAGTCTGAATCAGCACAATAAATTGTTAGAAACCAATGAGACCTACATTCATTTTGCCAATGTTTATCTTCTTCTACTCACTTTGTGTGCCTTGCAAGATCGTTTTGCACTTGAGCGCCATCAAGTCATGTACTGTAGCTTCAAGCATGTGAACCAAAGCAGCATCTCATTGGTCGGCCAGTTTTTACCGTGGCACATCATACTAAACAAACAAAGTGAGGCATTTTTTTTAAATGACGCTTTGACGCATCAAGTTTTACACTTCAGTGTGCAAACTTACACTGGCGCGAGGGGAAAAAACGTTGTCCGATATTCACAAATGATATACATCCTGGTGTGAACAGGCCTTTAGATTACTTAACATGTAAGAAAATATATTACATTCTTTGTTATTAAAAGGGGTACTCCACCACAAAATGAACATTTTGTCATTAATCACTTATCCCCATGTCGTTTCAAATACGTAAAAGCTTTGTTCGCTTCAGAACACAATTTGAGATTATTTTAATGAGAAATGAGAGGCCTGTGACTGTCCCTTTTACTACCAAGTGAATAACGCTGAAAATGTCCAGAAAAGTATGAAAGACTGAATTCAGAATCATCTGAATAGTCTCTGCCATCAGTGGATTAACCATAACATATAAACCTATGAGAGTAGTTTTTGTGAAAAAAAAAAAAAAAACTTTTTTCAACAATTCGGCACTTGAGTCTCATCATAGCATGACCGTAGCAGCATTTTGGAGATTATCTGCTGAATGCATACTAGGGTTGGGCGATGTCGACCATTTGGCATCGTACGATGTCTAATGTGAAACATCGCGATGGATGATGATATCGTCGTCACCATAGG
>JAUCNO010000191.1:11732943-11757057 GCA_032353835.1 Enteromius viviparus
GGTATGCTTGCTACAGAATTCGGCCGGAAGTAGTAGGTCATCCGGGTACTTCTCGCCTACTGAATTTCAAATGCTATGAATTCGGACATACTACTCGCCTCGCATGCTGTTTTTTTTCGCCTACTATATAGTAGGGAAGTTAGCAATTTCGGACTCAGCATCTGAAACTTGTACAAACCACGTAAATACTCGGTCATATGTCCAAACAGTTTTTTTTTTTTTTTTTACTTTTTTTCATGCGTAGCATAAGAATCTTTTTAACAGTATAAACTTTTGTTGTTGTTGTTCTAAAAATGTTCTAAGAACTTTATCATGCAATGTTCTACCAATGTTTTTAGCTGGTAGTTTTATTTTTGTTTCCAGAATGCTCTTCTCTAAAAATATTCTAAATATGTTTAGTAATAACATTGTTAGAACATCATTCCCTAATCCCTAACTGAATAAATGTGGGATTGTATGCGCCTATTATAAGTGCAAAACTTTAGAAACAAAACACTTTAGGGTCCAAAACATAAAAATTACAAACCTTGGGTCTATTAACAATCAACCTGAATAATTTGTCTACATTACAGTTGTATTTTGTCTAGTGGACACATTAGCATAATGCTAGTAACATCATCAAACTAAAATAAACAAATAAATAAAAAGTAAATAAAAGTTTAAATCAATCAATAAATAGAATACAATACAATGAAGGTAATACAATACAATAAAAATAATCCCCCAAGAATTTCAGCTTTTTAATGAGATTTTAATTTTCTTGATTTAAATGTATCACAGTTTTCTTCCTTGTGGCAATACACATATCAATCTAATTCAGGATTTAAACTTGGATTCTGGTGAGCTTTCAGCTTTTAAACATCAAGCAAGTACATCACAGCTCTTAATTATACAGATTCAATTATTATTTTTTTTATAACTTACCTTAAAACGGCATATCCTAGTATCTACCATCATTAAACCCATCCCAGCCCAGTTTTTCTTTTATTATTTTTTTTATTGATTTATTTTTTGTTTGTATATTATTGGCAGAGGCTCCATGCATTTAAGGTCATCTGAGTGTTGGCAGATCCTAATATATGTGTTCCCATCTGACAGCACTCATTTCCTGCACTATATGACCATAGACTGATGTTGGTATTGTAGTGATATTTGGGTAGTCTTGCGGTCTTCTACGAGGTCGAGAGAGGTGGTTTGCTGAGGCAGAGTCTTTGTGACAGATGGGCTGTTTGTTCTCTGCGCCGGATATCAGCCCAAATCTGGGCAAAAAGCAGCCGATTACCTATGATTGATGAAGACGGTTTGCACCACTGTCGCAGTCGTTGCATCACACGGCCCTTCTGTAATAACCTGAATGTTAAGGTTTGCACTTTACAAAATATATATTTTCAGCTCATAGAAGCTTTTGGCTGTACTTATTTAATCGAGCCGATCTGAATGCAGTGCTTGTTATACGCGTAAATATATTGTGCATCTTGGGTACATTTGCAAGTGGCATATGTTAAACATCTAATTAAGTAAAGGAACTTTCAAGCCTAAAGGGGCTGAGAACAAAATTGCATCATTCATCTCAATTTGTTTTGTGTTGTTCTTGTTTATTGGATAAATGCCCAATGTATTATTTTTATTGTGTCCTCAACTACAAAGAATGCATCTTGTATATATAGTGCCTAATCCTTGGAGACACCCTGAGGAAACGATAATACTCGCTTCTGATTCTCTTTAACTCACAAACACAATCCTGGTTATGAGGACCCCAGCAAATATGAGCTTAAAGGGAAAGGCCAACATTTCTCTTGATGACAAATCAGAATTCTGCTTTATAATAAAAACAATTCAGTGACATCTAAAAAGGATGTATAAAATACGTCAAAATCATTTTATTTTATTCTTTAATTTTATTATATACAGTACAATACCATTTTTATGTATTTTTTAATAAATATATATTTTTTATTCTGTTTATAATGTTTTTTTTTATTAAGCAATGTTCTTCTAAACTTTCTAAAAATCCTGAAAAAAAGCTCTTATTAATTTATATTATTATTAATAATAAGAATAAGTCATTAAGGGTCATGTGACAATAAAGACTGGAAATTAAATCAATAAATCAATCAATAAAAAATCTAAAATGTAATATTGTGAAATATTATTAAATTATAAATTATAATAATACTTTATATTATTATATTTTTACTGGATATTTTAACATTTATTTTAGACATCAGACTTTTTAAAAACAAAAAATGTCAGACCCCAAACCTCTACACAGTATTGTATAGAATACAGTATTTACTATTATTTTTATTTTATTTAATTTCATAAAAAATTTTTAGTTGCAAATAATTTTACACAGGACACATGGATGTTTTCAAATATTATATAGATAGATAGATAGATAGATAGATAGATAGATAGATAGATAGATAGATAGATAGATAGATGATAGATAGATAGATAGATAGATAGATAGATAGATAGATAGATAGATAGATAGATAGATAGATAGATAGATAGATAGTATTTTTAAACAAATTAGCTTGTTATTGACCCTTTTGCAAACAAAGACAACACTATCAAAAGCAAATGTTGTGATGTCGCCTTTATTTAAAGCATTTTACCAAGGCTCCCTGTGACAGCTCTAAAACGTCACAAGCTCTGAAAACTTTAAAGCAGACAAGAAGCAAAGAATATTTAAGTAAAAGAGAAAAAAGTCTGGCTTCTTTCCAGGACTGTTTAGCGATCTAGATGAGGAGGTAATTACGCTGGATGCTGGATGGGCATTGTCAGCTTTTTAAAAGTGCCTCATTTGAGAGTCTCGGGAGTTTGGAAGAAACCGCAGGAATCAGCTGTTACTAAGCCCAGTGAGCTCAGTGATCAAACTCCAGCGTCTGTCGATATGATGTCCAGTCACAGGGCATAAAATCACATCAAGACATGATTTTAGCGCTCGGTCTGATGTTTATAGAAACATCACGCTTTGAGCTGTCCATTTTTATCCCCATCTGTGCGTTGGACATATTTGGGTCTTTGAGGATCCGTGCTTGATATTAGATGGAAAATGATGCAACAAAGACAAACTCTGGCGAAGATTCTCTAAGAAGTCTAAAAACATCACTCTTCAGTAAGGTGACTGCATATGCCGCCATTAGCGCTTTCCTCTCTCCAGTGATCAGACAAATGAAGCAAGAAGTTGCGATGCCGCCCATCTTGAACCCTGATCATAACATGTAATGGTTTGGCCAGGTGCTGGGGTGGCATTAGACCTGCCGGACAGGTGGCAGTGGGACGGAGGATGGCTTCGAGCTCCAGTAATGAGAGCCTTGCCAACTGGACTCCCATCTGCTGCCATGCTAAGCGCTCTAAGCCATTAAAAACAGCCTCTTCTCATTCAGAGCGGGTTTGGTGAGCCGATTCTCCCTCAGGGCATTTGCGCTGTCAAGGAGGGTTTGTGAAAGACTTGCCTGGTGACAAGTGCGACGGCTTCCTGGTTAAGGGATGATGGGAAGGTGAAGGCACACTGTGAAGGAACTCTTTTGATTTTTGGTGCATTTGCAAACACTTAAGTTTTCAAGATGCACTTGAGAGCAGAAAAAACAGTGTTGGTCATTGGCGGCTGGGTCATTCCTGTTATGCAGAATTTTTTCTGTTTCTTACCATTTTTAAAGATGAAAATTACAGAAAATATGAAATATGCTTATTTCAATGTATTTTTCCAGAAAATATGATTAAAAAAATATATACAGTATATATATATATACAGCATATATATATATATATATATATATATATATATATATTCCAGGTGTTTCTCTTTCTCTGTCTCTCTTTTATTTCTTTCTTTCTCTAATCTAAGTAAAAATGTTTTCTTAGCTAAATAATTCACATCATTTTGGTGAAACAAACATCAAACAACAAGCAATGGATTATCATTTAGTTCTTTGATGTCTTGTTGTATTAGTTGCTGTTTTCTTTTAAAATCTTCCATCTTGTTTAGTAAAAGTGCAGAATCCAATATGGTTTATATTAAAAAAGATGGTAAAAAAATTATAATATTAACTGAACTTAAAAAGCCTGTGATGTTTTGTGGTATTATTTTCCACTTTTTCCACTTCAAAATGATGTCTTGTTTGGCAAACAACTACTATGCATATATTAAAAGAGTAAAAAAAGTAAAAAATAAAAATTAAATACTAACTTCATTACACAAATATTTTTAGCTCTTAATTTGCACTCTAAAATTGTCCATCTTGCCATTTACCAGAGAGAGACTATATGGGGACCTATTGATAATTTCTGAATGAGGATTTTTTTATATACTGTGTATATATATATATATATATATATATACAGAAATACAGAAAGTTTTCTTTAAGGGATAGGTTTAGGTGTAAAGTTGGCAATAGAAAATAGAGAGATCATACCATGAGTTTTCTAACCACTACTCTACTGTTTTGACACCTTTTTAAAAAGATAAATAGATAATAGACATTACCTCACAGATGTGAATGGTACTTCATCACTTTGCGCTCAGACAACAATGTGACAATCCACTACTTAACCGGCCTTTATTTTATTTTGGAGCATACAGAAAAAATGCGAAGGCTTGTATCCGTCACAAACTGAGTGACGCGGCTTGACACTTGACTGTATTGGTAGCATGGCGGTTGTAATTGTTAGCTGTCAACATTCATCTTATGTGAGCTGCTTGGATCGTAACAGCACTGGGCTTTTTATTGACCTTGAATCTCTGCCCTCATTCCTATATCTCAAATTGCGGCGTAAGGCCAGCCTTGCCGTCACTCCGTAATTTATCTCCAGATTGTAATTGATGACCGCGACCGGGAGGATAAGAGACAACTGCCTTGGAGCAGAGAAAAATCTTTAATGACCCATAAGAACGTGTGAGAAACATTAAAAAGACAAATCTTTTTGTTTGGAGGTGGCGAACGCTTGTATTTTGCTCTATGTGTGAGCTAAACAAGCACTTGAGATCCCCGCTTCTGCGCTCTTATAAGAACACTCTGTAATTTAGCGCAACTGACCCCCGCAGGACATTCATAAATATTCACCACAACAAATAAAGAGGCCTATGTAAACAAAAAGCTGTCAGTTCTCGTTTTGGCGATATATCGGCTGTTTTGAGCAGAGGAGGCACCAGGGACCGGGAGTAAATTACTGCGCCGGAAATTGAGTTATTGGGAATCGCCCTGTCAACAGGGGTGTTAGCGAGGCGTGCAGTTGCCTTGGATTCCCAGGGCCCAGTTAAGTGGTTGCTATGCGTCTGAGCCCATGGGCCGCCCGATGTCAGCAAGACCAAGCCTCCTCGCATAGGGGCCAAATAATAACGGTTGTTTTCAGATGCTGTGTTTGTTGGCTCACTTGCAGACAGACCGCCTTGTACTCAGTGGGGTTTGACCATTAAACCGGTGACCTTGAGACTCAGCTGAAGCTGGCGTCCTCTCGGTTAGCGTAGTTTCATAACACGTCAAATTTAAAGTGCATTTGAAATCATAATGTTTTAATCATCTTTGCTGTATTTTAAATTTTACATTTTTATGACTCAAATACATGTAAAGTATTTGATTTGATTTGAGATATATATGTATACACAGTGAGGTCAATAAAAGTATTTGATCACCCTGTGATTTTGCAAGTCCTCTTACTTTAGAAATCATGGAGGGGTCTACAATTTTCAGCATAGGTGCATTTCCACTGTGAGAGACAGAATCTAAAAAGAAAAATCTGTAAATCACTTTGTATGATTTTTTTAACTATTTATTTGGGAATTACTGTGTCTAATAAGTATTTGATCACTTGCTTATCAGCCAGATTTCTGACCCTCAAAGCCCTGTTATTTTTCTTTTAAAAAACAAATAACCTAACTTACATCAGCTAGATAAAATCCACAACAAATAACAAAAACCATGTTTGAAAACAAAATTTGAAATTAAATGTAATTATTTAGTTTGTCTCATGTCACATTACATTACATGGAGAGGGTGAGGTTTATGACATATACTAGGACCAGCCACCTGAGGGCATTTGAAACACAATGGCTTCAATTTTGAGGACTAGTGCGGCACACTTGAGGAGTAACATGATGCTGCCGGAGACCCAACTGCACTCTCAGCCCTGCACGCTCAGATCTGCACTTCCAGACCTGTCACTTTTTAAGACAGTGCCACCTGCTGTTTGGATTATTACTTAACCTGAATTAAATTGCTGATAGACTGCAATTTTGTTTCAACTATAAAATATTACGCTAATGCATTATTATATTGCAACGGCAGGTAAAAAAAAAAAGGTTTGTGTAACTTCTGTTTTAACCCTCTGGGGTCTGAGGTGATTTTTGGAGATGTTGAGATGTTTGAACATGCTCTGATATTTGTGGTTACTTCAGCTACTTAAAGCATATTATTGACCAACATAAAATTGTTTTTGTATACAGCAGAAACTAGTACTGCACGATTAATCAGTTCATAATCGCAATCGCGATGTCAGCCTATGCGATTACATAACAGAAAATGCTGCGATTATATTAAATAAATAAATGTATTAGTGGACTTAACAAGACATTTATTCTTGCTCACACCAGATGTGAATGAAGTGGTAAGCGTGAGTCATTTACATGTTAAGTCAATGCAAAGATGCAATTAGACAGCCTGCAGCACGATTTGTGCGAATTAAGCGGCGAGTTAAACACGCCGGCTTTACACTGCACGCATAAGCGGTGCGTATCCATAGCAGAAGCAGTGCGCCAATTGTGCTTTCATTCTGGCAGGCTGTAGACAAGCATCTTTCGATCGTATTTTCCAGCGTTCTTTCACCGAACACTGTGTGTCATGTGCTTTGATTTATGTAATTTCTCTGCACCTGCTACGCTCTGTGTGAAAGCTCTCGTCTGTTAACATGGGCGCCAGAAAAAATATGCTCTGCTTGCGCAGGTTGTGAAACCAGCTTAAACTCGATATGTTCAAGTGTCCAACTACACACGAATAGCAAGATATATTCCCCAAGTCGCCTCAGGTGTGAACGCACATTTAGCAAAAAGGGATTTGAGAAAATGATTGGCACACTGGACAAGAGATACCAAAAGAAATATAATAAGTATGTTACATCCTGCTAAAATGTTTTGGGACAAAATGTAAAAATATAAAAATGTGTTTAATTTATCTGTACTTTTGACTGTTTAATTTTATTTTAATGTTAATTGAATGTAATTTAATTCAGTAATGAAAAAATGTTACTATTGTTTAATTTTGTACAATTTAGTTTTAATTTGTTGTTGCTATATTGCACTGTATACTGGATACAGAAATACAGATTTCAGCATTATTAGTAATATGTGTGCATTTTCCTTAATAACAAGCAAGTTGAGTCAAACCACTTATATATTTTATCGCAAATCACAATTTTGACCTTTATAATCGCAATCTCACATTTTTCCCAAATCGTGCAGCCGTAGCAGAAACTGTGCTATAATAACATGTTTATAATGCAGCAGGTTTCTAATCACTAAAAACAAAACAAACACACAAAACATCTGTGAGCATGTTGATATCAGCATATGTATAATTTTGTATATTGTTCTATTATATCAAACATAGAAACAGCATCGCTTCCAAAGAAATGTAATTAGTTGTCATATTAAAAACGTTTCACTCTATTTCAAAGCATTTTAGTCAGGAAAGAAAGAAACAGTTCAAGAAAAACAAACAATAATAACGTCAAGCAGCATTTAGCATGCACTTGTGATATTTATTTTTATATCGCATGATTTATATTACAGAACATAGTAAGCTAACAGCATACAGCCTGTCATATTCAACATGCTTCACTCACATTCAGACATTTTAGTTAGGGGAAAAACCAAAAGCAGTAAAGTTTATTCCACAATATCATGCTTACTCACAGTGTCTGGAATAGCTTGCACTCCGCATCTAAAGGTAAATCCATCTGTTATCTTCCTTGCTAAAGACAGCGCTGTTGTTTTCTCTGTTCTTCCGGGCTGTTCACGCGAGCTGTTGTGGGCGAGTACATGTCGCGCGCGTCTCAGTGGAGATTGTAATGACAAAGTGAAAGTAGCTTCTGGGCGTGGTCACATTATAAAATAATGAGATCAGATTGAGAAACTCAGTATAGTGTTGGTTATTTACTCATTACTCTAATAAAGAACATTTGTTTTCAACATGACTTGCTACATTTAAAAGCAGACACTTCAAGCTTTCTTTAGATATATTTCTCATGTCTGTGTGTCATATTTTCTCTGAATTTCAGTTAATTCTAGTGACGGCTTTTCACAAACAGTTTGCGTAGAGAACAAAGAAAAATCATGCACACTTTTTATTTTCCTTATTTTGCAAAAGCACACACTTTCGTTGTTCCTGAGAGTGAACTAGTAGACATTTAACAGATTTGAATGGTGTATAACATTTGTGTGACCAAAATCAAGAGTTATATTAGTGTTAGAGCTGCACGATTCAGAATAAAATGAGAATCAGGATTTTTTTGCTAAGAATAAAGATCACGATTCTCTCACGATGCTGGAGATTTTTTTATTTTAAAGATTTACCCCTGAAAAATAGGTTATCAAACAGCAGTAAAATAGCAGTTAAATAAGAAAAAAAAATAAAATGTAAAATAATGTAATAATGTGTATATATATGCATATATACACACACATATACATACACACACACACATATCTATATATATATATATATGAAAACAGCTAGTGCATTAGAATAGTGAGTCATTTTCCATTTCAACCCCCAAGCTGATTAATTTTACAGACAAAAGATAACGTAATATAGCCTATTCAATCTAGCCTACTGCATTACAAGTCAGTCTTTCCTTGTACAGCTTTGACCAACTATTGCTTTATTTCGGATGAGCCTGCAATGTTGTTACGGGACAGGATGAAGCTGATTACTTGGTTCTTGTCACATGACCCTGCGCTTGCGTCAATCTGAAATCCGCCTGGAAATATGAGCATGTCTCTTTGCATGCGAGCGTGCAAAATGCGCATCTACATTTGAAATGATGGACTTGAGCGCGCAAAAGAAGCCACATGTGAACGGCCCCTAAAAGTCAGCACGTGCTGCTCCTTTTCTGCATACGCACGCTTCCGTCCGCGCGTTTACGGACGCGCCACCAGCCAAACTAAACTTTCTCACCTCCGGGTTTTCCTGAACTTCCCCGCATTAACTCCACCCTTGCTGGTGCAACAATATAAACAGCTTCCCCATAATTATAAAGTCTGTGCACTCCAATATAAAATATTACACATACACGCTGCTTTAAACTGCGCGAGTGGTGTTTACTGCCGACCTGCATAACATCAACGTAAATAAATTAGTTTTGCATTAAATTAAAAACAAAATATTGTAGTCAATACACGTTATTTAATTTTCTAAATTATGTATACACTAAAAAACTATTACTAATTATGTTAAATATCTGATTTCCCCCGACACATTTATAATTACTATTACATGAGTAACGTGACACGCACCTGTTATATGCACCTCGCTGCTTTCACTCTTGTCCAGAAATAGCGACAGCAGCATAGACAAACGAATTTCCATTACATTGCTGCTGAAACAGCATGGAATATAAATATAAAAGTGTTTTTCGTTAGATGTAAAATAAATGTAAGCAGCGGAAAGTGGTTACGTAACGCATCTGCGCTCTTTCTAAATCTATAAATTGCCCTATGCAGTGGAGTATGTGATTATGGCAGTAGACAATTAACCACAATTCTTAGCGAATAATAAGAATATGGAAATAGCATGTAAACGGGAGTGAAAAACTTGCTCTTGACATGTAAACATCATAACGCGGTTAAGTCCTTAATCTGATTATTGGAAATAATCGCATTATTCGCGCTCATGTAAACGTAATCATTGTCGTCACAATGCTGTCTGATTATCTCTGATTCGGCGAGAAAAATGTTTTAACAAAGCCAACCGGTTGTGCGTTTCCGAGCAGCACTGGCCAATTCATAAATGCAATCACTGGCTGTTTCTCAACAAATATTTAATGAATCAGCTGTTTTGAATCAATCTTTTTAACCAGTAAGTCAATTGACCACTCATATAGAAAGGCATTTACTGCCACCTAATGGCGACTTTATTTATCAATGACAATAACATTAACAAGTTCTCAAAAAACTGTGAAAAATATGGTAATTATTACTATAAAAAATAATAATTAATAAATCAATGAAAAATTGGCATTATGTGTCAATATTGCACAGTCCTAAAATAACCATAATCTTAAGTGTTCGAGATTTTTGTAACTTATATTGTTGATTGCATGGTTAATATTACTGTAATTGTGAACAAAGGATTTCAAAGGTGTTAGGGTTTACCAAAAAATAATTCGGCCCGCACAAGCGGACATTTTCTCCGATCCGGCACTCACGCTAAAATGAGTTTGACACCCCTGCTTTACACCCACATAAACAAAGGAAAATGTGAATCTGAATGCCCAACATACCTAAGTTTCTCCAGTTTACAGTGTGGATCCTCCAGCAGATCAGAGAGCAGCTTCATTCCTAAATCTCCTGGGTGATTGTAGCTCAGATCCAGCTCTCTCAGGTGTGAGGGGTTTGACCTTAGAGCTGAAGCCAGATAATAACACCCTTCCTTTGTCACCATACAGCCAGATAATCTACAGAGATACACAAATCACATTTTACCATATTTACCAAAGAGTCTCAACAACTTTTTTGGTAATGTCACTCAGTATACAAAGTTCCTGTAGCTGTGGTCAGACAGCAAGACTCTAGTATATCTCCTTACAAACTCCAGGTATGACTTCAAGGTAAAGTTCTTTCAATGTGGATTACAGAATTGCTTGCACAACGTACACTGTACGTTGTACATATCACAAAAAAAAACTTGTATTAACCTAGTAAAATCTTAAAATATAATTTAAGAGATTATTTGATTTGGGCTTCACAAAATGAATAAGTAAAAAAACACAGTTTACTTAATCTCAAATGTACTTGTTCTACTTCAGTATGTTTTTTATAAAAAATTAAGCACTCAATTTTTATGTTTCACATGTTCATGATGTTTTTGGTACATTCAAATGAACATATCTGGTAATGTTATAATAAAACTTGTCAATTCTAGGAACAGAAATTATTGCTTAATTTGTCATTTACATTGACGTACGAAATTAGTAAGTTTTAACATTGTGATCACGTGGACACAGTGACTGTGTTCAGCAATGAAAAATCTGCTTGCTGGTCACAAGAAAGAAGGCACCTTACTTTTATTAATTGTAAGTGTTCAATTATGAATATCATGGCTAGATACTGTTTAAATGTATAGAAGTGTCTTTCTCCCAGCACTACCCTAACACAGACCCAAGCAATCGAAATGAATAAAAACCTGGGCCACGGTGCCTGGAGGGCAAAAGTAGACATTACCTCAGCATTCAAAGTAATGCCCTACCCAGATTTCTGGCACCTCTTTGTCATCCGCTGGCTGAATAAATTCTACTTCGCAGTTCGCCTAACATTCGGATGTAAGAGCAGTCAAAAAAATGTCAAAATGCTCTCCGAAGCAATTTGTTGGATTCTTTCCAACAATTACCAAATTCCCCACTTACTCAATTTCCTTGGAGATTTCTTTATAATTTCTCCACTCAACGCATTTCAAGCCGCTGACCTTCAATAAGTTCTACCGCAAGATGGCAGGTTCTACAGTAATTGTTGGTTTGCATTCCAGTGGCCAGAACAACTCCAAAACTATTTGGGGAATTTTACCCCCTAGTAGTGGCCGCGTCCCTTTTAGGGAAAGAATGCTCAACCCATAGCATCTTCATCCACTGCGATAACGAAGTCACAGTCCATTGCAATATTAATTGAAGGTTCCATTCCCTAGCTCAGCCTGTGACCAATTCATTATCACAGCAAACATATTCCCAGAAAAGATAACTATATTGCTGACTCTCTTTCTCGTTATTTTTTTTTTTTTTTCAGAAATTCTGGATGCTGGCCCCAGATGCGGAGCTTCAGCCGACCCTCATTCCTCCATTTCATTCTTCAGTCTCTCCCAGCACATTACAATCTTACCTCACAGCATGGAAAGCATTCAATGCCTTTCACATCACATTCAAGCTCCAGTTCCAGGACTTCTCACTATTATCAATCACATCATTCATCTCCCACCTCAACATATCTAAAAATCTCCAAATCAGCTCCATTAAAAGATATCTAAGCAGAATTCAGTTCTTTTAAAAACTCCTCACAGGCTCACCATCTCTATTTCTAATGCTCAAACATCTCTAATACTTAAAGGCATACAGAGAACAAACCCACCCCGTCCCGATCCAAGGATGCCCCTTACAAATGAAATCCTAACCCATTGCATTTCCACCCTTCAACACAGCCCAAACCCTAGATGCAATGTTTATCCAAGCTTTTTTTCGGATTTCTCAGATTTTCCGAACTCACAAACAATTCCAAGTTTAACCCAAGAATCCACCCCATTATGTCAGATCTATCAATACTCAATGACAACACTATGACATTCCACATTCAAAAGGGGTCACTCTATCTATATATTCAATCTCCAACCATTTCAAGCTCTGCAAACTTTCCTCCTTTACAGAAACCACCTTCAGGCGTCTCCCTCCGACCATTTATTTACTGACGATTCTAATCTCCCAGTGTCCCGTTTTTGGTTCCAAAGACACCTAAATGCGGTCCTTTTACTATCAGGCTTTTTCCCAGAAAATGTGTCCTCTCACTCATTCAAAATCGGGGCAGCTACCTCCCTAAATGCCCCCTTCCTGTCTCCCCTTTTCTTTCTTACTTTAGGGGGCACTTGGGGTTCGGGCCGGCTGACACTTGTTTCCCAATCAGCCTATTATCTGATCATCCTATCAGAATAAAAAGCCTTACCTTTAAATAGAGATTACTTCTGACTAGCCAGCATCTTAAATTTTGCCTTATTTGAATTTCCGACACTTGTAAAATCCATCCTTGTTCAATATAAAAGTAGTCTATACCTCTAAATCACTTCCTCTCGGGGGGCACTTGGGGTTTGAGCAAAGTCCAGCTCTTGCTGCCCAAGTGTTGTAATCCTCAAGGCTCAGAGTTTGCAGAGCTCCCAACCCTCTCCTCAGACAGCAGGCCAAGCACACACATACCATTTTATTAAAGAAGTGCGAGCTAGTGAAATGTTGATTCTTTGAACGCAGTGTAGATCGGAATCCACTCATTGCTTAAAATACTGGAGTTCTGTTATTTTCTTCTTCTAAAGTTATGCAAGTTCACAAATCCTCTCATTATAAAAAAGGCAGACAGGGTATAAATAAGAGAATCTTTTTGCAGTTTTATGTGATGTAATGAGGCAGATCAAATTTCTAGTGAAAACCTACCTATACCACTCAAATTAGAAAACATTATGGTAAGCTAACAATTGTGAATCAGGTTAAGCAAGGCGAAAGTTTTGAACACTGGCTGGTTACTTGCTTAAAAATTGATTTTGGATCATTTTTAACCAAAAAAGATACAGATTGCAGCTTTAAATTTAAATTTAAGAATCTTTTTTGCAATCCAATTACCTCAGTGTCTCCAGTACACAATTTAGACTCTTCAGTCCAGCACAAAGCAGTTTCACTCCTGAATCCTTCAGGTCATTATTACTCAGGTCAAGATCTCTAAGTGATGCATTTGATGATTGTAGAGCTGAGGCCAGGCTTTTGCAGGACTGATCAGTGAGACTGCAGTTGCCCAATCTAAAAAACAAAAATAGGTTGTGTGCTTTAAAATATATAACCATATAATTAATTGTTAATTGTCTTATGTGCTGATCTTTGATTTCATAAAGCCATTTTTAATACCTCAGTTTCTCGAGTTTACATTGTGAACTATTCAGTCCAACAAAAAGCATCTCCACTCCATTATTCTGAGAAGATGAATTCAAACTTCGAAAGGATTGATCTAAGACAGCCAACCTACAGAAACAAAAACAACAGTCATTTAGTTTTGCAAAAAATCTTATCTCATATTTTTAACTACTGTGCATTGTTGTACAATGAAAAGCACAATGCACTTGCAGACACTGATAGGTTAATTTATTGTGGCAGTACCATATTACTACAGAATACCACAAACCTCCCCTCTCCATAATGTAGATTCTTCCATCTCTGTAGGATATTGTTTCTTAAATCCAGTTCTCTCAGTGGGGAGATTGGTGATTGTAGAACTGAGGCCAAGGTTTTACAGCATACATCAGTAAGATTGCAGCCTGAAAGTCTGAAAGCACAGGAGATGCAGATCAGGTTTGCCCAACAATAATAAAATATTTCCATTTGCAAATAGTGTCATGGAAACTGTGGCACAACTATGAAAAAATCCACTTTAGCGCCACTATAACTGAAAATATAAACAGTGTTGTATCTGTGGTCCCACCTGTGACCTGTCGATTTAACTGAGCTTATTTATGGTTTCAGTAAATTGCATTCAAAATACCCTGTTTAGTTAATTTCAAACAGATAACCAGTAAAAATAAATGCAGAATATACTTTAAAACCATAAAATCTGCTGGTGGAAATGCTAATCCATTTAATAACTGTTATAAAAATGTTCATTTACACTCAATAAATACAGTATATGTATACTGTTTTAAATGAACTACAATACTGAAATGCAAATATTTGCCACTATTTGTAATACATACATAACAGAATTTCTTTTCTTTTACATAGTTTAAATCTATCGCTATTTGCACTTAGTGTAAATAGCATCTATTATTAATAAAATATGCTATTTTCACTTAGTCTAAATTGCCATTTATAATTAGTAACATCTATCACCATTTTCACTGAGCTGTATTACAAAAATTCTCTTATACCCAGCGGCGAAATTATAAATTAAAAAAAATATTTAATTTGGGGGGATGGTGTGGTTAATGGAGAGGCGAGGTTGGGGTTATTTTACACAATGATTGCAAAATTTGTCAAATTTTTAAAATGTTTTTATTTCATGTAAAATGGCTTATTAAAAAACTATTTGTAAGGGTTTTTTTTCTTCTGGGCCCTTAAATTATTTTGCTAAATATATTTTTTGCTGGTTTAGATCCGTCATGAATACATAAACGACAACAAAACTTACAGTGGGTTGCAGCAAATCTTAAATTCTATGTAATATTAGTAGTTTTGAATACTATTTAGGGAGGGTGAATATTAGGCTATACACACTGGGACGCAGGGAATGAGTCCATCTGGATGGACCGTTAAATCACTGAATCACTTGATTCTTTAAAAAACAGATTCATTCAAGGTATAGAACATTGTGTTTCTATATAAAATTAATAGCACATTAGTATTAGCTTCAAAAAAATATTACATTGTACATTGTGCAACAAATATATAGTTGTGGAAAAGTTCATTTCAGTAATTCAACTCAAATTGTTAAACTTGCGTATTAAATAAATTTAATGCACACAAACTGATGTAGTTTAAGTAGTTCTTTTAATTTTTATGATTTAGGCTAACATTTAACAAAAAACCCACCAATTCACAATCTCAACAAATTGGAATACTTTAAAAGACCAAAATAAAAAATAAAAAAGGAAAGGCTTAACAAGAGGAATACAACAAGTGTATCCAAATTCCTTGGCACGTCTGTGTGTGGTGCCTCTTGATGCCTTGACCCCATCCTCACTCCATTCCTTGTGAAGTTCACCTAAATTCTTAAATCGATTTTGCTTGACAACCCTCATAAGGCTGCAGGTCTCTCTGATGGTTGTGCAACTTTTTCTTAAACACTTTTTTCTTTCTCAAAACTTTCTTTTAACATGCTTGGATACAGCGCTCTGTGAACAGCCAGGGTCTTTGGCATTGAATGTTTGTGGCTTACCCTCTCTGTCAGTGATTGTCTTCTTGACAACTGTAAGATCAGCAGTCTTCCCCATGATTATGTAGCCTAGTGAACCAAACTGAGAGACCATTTTGAAGACCCACTGCAGGTGTTTTGAGTTGATTAGCTGACTGGCATGTGCCTATATTCTAATTTGCTGAGATATTGAATTGGTTGGCTTTTGTTAAATGTTAGCCTAAATCATCACAATTTAAAGAACCAAAGACTTAAACTACTTCAGTCTGCGTGCATTGAATTTATATAATACAGGAGTTTCACAATATCAGTTGAATTACTGAAATAATTCTACTTTGAATTTCTAATTTTTTGACATGCACCATATATATATATATATATATATATATATATAAGTTGGATAACTTCCGCCCTCCTATCATCTCCCATTCCCTCACAGTCACACAGCACAATATGTGTCAGGGAAATGTATTTAAATTCTAATCAAGATAAAATCATTCAACCGTCTTTTTAAAGAACTTCAGAACCATTTTGCGCAAAATATGACAAAGATTTGCTCTGAGTTTGTGCAAGTTCTGATTGGTTATTCGCCATTATTTAATTAACAAATCTAGACAATTGTGAATCAGTGCATTGAATTCACCCAACCAGATATTCATAAAACGGACTTCTTGAGCATTCCACAGAATAAGACATATCAAATTGGCATTGGACAAATGACATGAAAGGAGGAATTTATGATTTCTTTATTAAAAATATTTAATAATAATAATCTGGTTTTAATACTGTCACGCCTTCCAGATCCACAGATCCCAGGTCAGACACACTGGCTCGTTCACAGTCACCAGAGTTTTAATCAATATCACCTGTTGACAATCAAGCACCATGTATTTAAGCCAGTCAGTTTTCAAGCCCTTTGCCGGTGATCAAGGTAACCCTGCTGTTCTTTTGCTCAACCAGCTACCTCTTGATCTGATCTCTCTGTGTTCCAGTGACTATTTGGATATAACAACTTTGTGAAGCTTCACATAGCTTTTCACCTGAACGACTTACCTGCATCAGAAAGGTGTTGACTTCAGTTTGTGGCAAGCGGAGCTGTCTCTTCCTGTGCTTTAACGAACACCTGTAATCCTACCCACGAATCTCACCTGTTCACCACGCACGTTCAAGCTAAAGAAAGGACTAAAGCTAACCTCACCATTCAGATAAGTTCTTCTGTTTTCCTAACCTGTTATCACTCACTGTGTCCAGGAGACAAGGAGGATTCTGAAAGGGGGCAAGAAAGGAGAGGATTCGTTTTGAGTTATTCCCTTCCCTCACAACTTGTGAAATAAACTCTGTTGATTGACTCTCCTCTCGCCCCACAGGTCCTTTAGTCTGAGTGTTACAGAATCACTGGCCTAAAACAGGAAATGGAGGAATCAGACACCAGTCCAGCACAAGAATACCAAGCCATTCTGCACGCTGTGGAGGAAATCCGAACTCGTTCTCCTTTACCCAGCCCATTATATCGTCCACCTCAGTATTCAGGTGAAAGCATTTCATGCAATGGATTTATAATGCAATGTTTATTATTTTTTGAGATGCAACCGCATCAATTTCCCAATGACCGAAGCAAAATTGCTTTTATAACAACCTTGTTGACCGGAAGAGCATTGCAATGGGCTGAGGCCCTATAGACAGGTGAAAGCCAACATTTATCCACACTGGATAATTTCCTTCAACATTTTAAAGCTGTTTTTGGGCGCTAACTGTCTTCAGTTTCTGTACAGGATGAATTACTTCAGCTCCGACAAAGACGATCACAGATACATGAATATATCCTACGTTTCCGCACCCTTTGCACTTACCAGTGGATGGAATGTACCTGCCTTATTGTCTGTGTTTCGTCATGGTCTTCGACCAGAGATTCGTACCCAGATGGCCATCTATAATGATAATGTGGGATTAGAGGCATTTTGAAAGAAAGAAGCAAATGTTTCATCACATCTTAACTCGCCTCTTGCAGATACGGCACAAGGACCCAATCTAGACACTTCTACCACCGAGTGCATGCAAGTTGACTCATACCACTTACCTGAAGCGGAACGTGCTCGTAGACGCAGGGTAAGGTGCTGGATGTGTTGTGGAAATCCTTCCCACTTCATCAAGGAATGTCCAGTACGACCTTGAGAGCGGTGAGTGTGGCTTATCTTAATCGTCCCATTAATTTCATTCCTTTTATCGACGCCACTATAATCTATAATTCAAAAGTTTGTGTCGTCAGAGCCCTTGTTGATTCAGGTTCCGCAGGGAATTTTATCTCCACTCGATGCCTAGGTTATACCCTAACAATGGTTATACCCCATGAAAAGAATCCGGTCACTTACCGAATAACCACCATACAAGGTACTCCGCTGGATCGCAGACCCATAACTATGTGTACTCCCCCTGTCACCTTAAAAATAGGATGTTTGCATACGGAGGAGATCAGGTTTTTGGTTTTACGGAACGCCACCATGGATCTGGTACTTGGTAGACCCTGGCTTGCTCAACACAATCCTCAAACTGAGTGGACCACCGGTGAGATCTTGAAATGGAGTGATCATTGTAAATTGCACTGTCTAACCGCCTGTGAGAAATCCTTATGTCCAGATCTAAAGTGTTACTCTACCACAGTTGAAAGACCAAAACCTGCTCACTCTACACCTATACCCCAAGAGTATCATTCATTTCAAGACGTCTTTAGCAAACAGAGCGGCCACCCAACTACCTCCACATTGTCATTGGGATTGTGCTATAGACCTCATTCCAAGTGCCAAGCTACACAAGGGTCGAGTTTATCCCTTGTCCATACCAGAGCAACAGGCTTGAAGGAATATGAAGAAGACCATCAACCTCTCCTGTGGCCTCAAGTTTCTTTTTTGTAGCTAAGAAAGATGGAGGGCTTCAACCTTGCATCGATTTAACGTGTTCTGAACAGTCAAACTGTCAAGTTTACCTGTCCCTTACCACTGGTACCAACCACCTGGAGGAGCTTCTTCAAGCCCGTATCTTCAGCAAATTCGATCTGCAAAGTGCCTATAATTTGATACGCATCAGACGTGGAGATGAGTGAAAGACTGCCTTTGTAACACCCACTGAACACTATGAATATAGATTTTTAGGTTTCACAATTTTTTTTCGAAGATTTATTAAAGGGTACAGTCAGATCTCCGCACCACTCACTTCACTCCTCCACTATCCAGTGGAACCCCGAAGCAGACCAGGCCTTCATAAGTCTCAAAGACGCCTTTTGTTCTGCACCAATCCTCCATCATCCTGATCCCCTGCTCCAGTTCATAGTTTTTTTACAAGGTTCGACTTCAAAATAACCTATCGTCCTGGCAGGAAGAACATCAAAGCTGACGCTCTCTCACGTCTCCATGAACCCGACCCTTCTCCAGAGGAACCAGAGCTGATTCTTCCCACGTCTGTCTTTGCAGCTCCCATACAATAGGAGTTAGATCATCAACTCCGACTAGCCACAGTAGAGGAATCAGCACCACCTACCTGCCCAGCGAATAAAATCTACGACATTGTGTCAGACCGGGGGTCCCAATTCACTTCCAGGGTATGGAAAGAATTCTTTCGTTTGCTGGGGGTCACCATCAGCCTGTCTTCAGGGTACCACCCACAAACTAATGGGCAAGCGGAACAAAAAATGTAAGGTGTGTCACGCTACTTCAGAGTCTACTGTCACGATCCCCAGACAGAATGGAGTAAATTCCTTCCTTGGGCTGAATATGCTCAGAACTTGCTGAGGCAAGAATCTACAGGGCTAACACCTTTTCAATGTGTTTTAGGTTATCAACCCCCCCTTGTTTCCTAGGAATGAAGAACCATCCCAAGTACCAGCCGTAGATCACTGGTTCCCTTCCCTCAGAACTTGTGAAATAAACTCTGTTGATTGACTCTCCTCTCGCCTCACGGGTCCTTAGTCTGAGTGTTACAGTATATCAAAAACAATTACATTTTTAACAATTGTAATTTATGAGATTTGCTGTACAACCTGAATTCTGCAAATGTTTTTTTAAAATGTAAATAAAATAAAAATTAAAGACTTTCAAATTGAGCCAATATTTTAATTACAATAGAACCCAGAGAACATGACAAATGTCTAAACGGGGAAATGTTAGACTTTCATCCATTAAAGGAGCTCATTTCATATTTGATGCTTGCTACATGTCTTAAAAATGCTGACATGGAGCAACAAAGGGCTGAAAAAAATCAAAAACTTAGGAAAAGATTCAGCTTGGACAACATCTTGCAACAAATAAAGTTAACCGACATCAGGTCTGTAACATGATTACATGTTTACCTTTTTGACATGTCTCGTGTTTATAACATTAATCTTGGGAGGTTTATTTGCTTATTTACAGTAATGTTGTAATTACTGTAACGTTGAATACTATCCCTAATCCTACCCAATACCTAAACTTAACAAATACCGTAATGACTATTTAAGCAGAAAATTGGGAATTTATTAAGTCGAAGTTAATAGTGCTTCCCTATTCTAAAGTGTTACCATTATTATCTGAATATTTTTTTAAGACTTGGAATAATGAATTTGTATGTTTCTATATAAGGTCATTAAAATTTCCTGTAAAATAAGACACATTTAGACATTGAAGAAATAGTATGAAAGTTTTTTTATTATTATTTATATCATTTTATTTCATTGAACATTGAAAATCAGTTTTTAACAAAAGTCGCTTAACAAAAGATTTTTGCTAGGCATTTTTGAATGAACAGGTTTCAGTGTTCTTTAATTCATAGCTGTGTTTGCCCATTAAAGCCAATGCGAGTCCTACAGTTGTGGGAATTTGTCAAAAGTGCATGTGAGTGTATTGTCAGCATGTGTGAGTATGTGTGCTTCAGCCAAGGTCAGCTACGCTCGGAGAAAAGCCTTCTGGACGACGGCGGTGGTGAGGTGAAGGGAAGGTGAATAAAAAGGGTTGGTTTACTCCTTGTTTAATGCCTTTTGGAGGGCTGTGAAAATAGCTGTGAAGTGAGGCTTCACCTCCGCGCCCAGCTCGTCCATCTTTTTCCTCAGTTCTCCAGAACTTACGGTCTTGCGGAACTCCAGCGCTCCCTTCTCCATCTGATCCTTATATTCCTGGATGTAGGGCTCCAGATTAGTCTTCAGCTCCTGGAGATGCGCCGTCAACTTCTCACGCACAAGCTCCAAGATGGGCATCAGCTTGGACTTGGTCTCCTCCCAGTTGGTTGTGATCTTCTCCTTCAAGCTCTTGGCCAAAGGCTCCAGCTTGGCCCTCACCTCCTCCATGTGCTTCTGCTGTTTGTCCAGGTACTCCTCCAGGAAGGGCTTTACCTCTGCTCTGTACTCCTGGAAGTGCTTCTCCAGAACCTCCCTGAGTTCCTCACGCTTGGGCTCCAGCTGCTTGCGCAGGTCCTCCATGTCTGTCCTCACCTTCTCACGCATGGGACCAGTGCCCTCCATAATCTGGGCGGCGACTGGGGCAATGGCTTGGAAGGCGTGCTGAAGGTAGCCGTGGATGTTGTCAATGGACTGGCCCATGAACTCCCTAGACAGGACAGGGATTTAGGTTAGGTGTTGCTGAAATAATCTATGTGAAATGTAAGATGAAAATGACTTGAACTCAAAGCATGAGATCAGAATTGACTCTTTGTAGTGAAGCCTTTCAGCTTTCAAGGAGTCCCTGAATCCAGACCTATATGTGCGTTCTTACTTGTAGTCTTTGAATTCAGTGTCGTCGAGGTGAGTGAGGAGCTTGTGCCCTGCCTGCTTCCCCTGATCTGTGTAAAGCTGGAAGGCTGTCTTCACATGGTCAAGCTGCGATGGCGGTTCGTCCCGCAGGAATCGGGCCTGGCAGCCTGAGCAAAGCAAACACAGATTCAGAATAAAACTAACAGGTTCAGAAACAAGATAAATACATGTCATCTTGTATTGCAAAAACTTGATATCTCATGAAAAGTTTAACAAAATTGATCTTGGTATACATTTTAAATGGGAAAACAAGACAACAATGCTCATTTAGAAAACGATGTGCTGACAGTGTTGAGAGAAGTAGTGGGTTTATTTACCTGCCAGCAAAACAGCGAGGGCGAGGACAACAAACCTCATCATGTATCTGCATCAGAAAAAAAACAGACAAACACATCAGATGTTGTTAATCACAATGAAGATTTAGATTTCAAAGGGAAAGTGGACACTGCAGCATGACTCCCTACAGCATATGTCAGAGCATCAGACTAGACTCTAATTAATCCCAGATTAGACAGAGCTACAAAGACTTTACAAGCAGATTAGCCTTCGACCACTGCATAATCTCAAATCCCTGGATTGACTTGGACACATTGTTGTGGAGCTGGAGAACTTTGCAGACTTCAGTCTAACCTGATGCTCCTTGGCCTACATGCCATTGAGGGGATTAATGTCTACCATAAGATTTATCAATACCATTAGTCTTCAAACCAAAATGATTCAATCAACGCAAGCTCCAAAACTCTCCAAAATGCCCTGGGTGTTTCCAGATGAAACTCTGCTATGAGGTCCACAGCTGGGCTGCTTACCTGTTGATGTAGCTGGTCTGGGAAGAGACTGAAGAGTAGGGCTAGAGAGGGCTCTTTTATAGGGCCGTGCGGGAAGGAGGGGGCCCGAACCTCAACCCCTCGCCTCCTCATCGCACGGTTCAAAGGTTCCCTATCGAGGGGACGGGGGAGGACAGCACATGCGCACAAGCTAGCCCACCTCTATTAGTGAACCTGAACAGATATAACAATTCAGACAAACTTTCCTTCACGTCCTCATTTAACAATGAGAGAATACATATGACTTTTATTGACACTGTATACACTGATTCAGTCGTATTTGGATCCATTCATTTCATTTAGATTTTTAGGTGATCTGAAAAAGATATTTTACAGTGTACTCTGTTAGTATTTTTCATGTATTACATATATTACTAAGTTATACTTTGTCAGCATGTTACTTGGACTTCCTCTGTGTGCTACTGTTGATGTGCTGATGGGATGAACAGGATACTGAACTTTGTTACATGATTAAATTTAGTTCTTGGAACAGCACACAAGAACGCAAATAATGACATTTAGGGTAGCCTAATCATTTGTTTTTGCCCTGAACTTTGACCCCATAGAATTCAACTACAGAAAAACACTGAATGCAACAGGATTGACAAACATATCTTCAAAACAAACTTTTTTTTTAACTACCAATCTAAATGTTCTGGACACAGTGACAGGTCTGAGGTGGGAAAATATGATTTGGATAAAACAGGTCACTGATTCCAGAGAATCACATTTCTCTTAAAAAGAAATGACTAAATCTTATTTTAAGATGTTGCAGCTTAGATTTGGGGTGCATTTTGGATTCATATGTTTTTGCTTACAGCAATGCATTGTCAGAGCTCCAGTGTGTCACACACAAAACACACACACACACGCACACACACACCTCATGTGGAGATTCTCCAGCGGTCAATCGTGGCCGGAGTTAAAGGGCAACTCTCTAATAATAATAATTGCTTCAATCACAGGCCATCTGCTTGCCTTTGTTTTGTTTTCAGAAAGACTAGATTTTGTTCATCAATTCTATACAATATAAAAAAAGCCCAAACGAGTTCATGATTTGTGCATATCAGCTCATCTGAGTAGGAGTTTAAGTAAACAAATGAAGCAAACAGAAAGTGTAATTTGTTCAGGAGAAAATCAATGTCAGTAGTGTTTCAGACTTTTCCCTGTAAGGGCCAGGGCTTATCTAAACGTCCTCTCTGATAAGAGCCTCCGGGCAATCGTTCTGTGAGGAGAGTGTCGTAATCGTTCCTAGTACACACTGTCTGTATGACCACAGCAGGACCCTGCCAGCGCTCCAGGGGTCAAGGGTCAGCACAAAACACTCACTGTGTGAGCAGAAAGAGATAAGGAGCATTCCTTTTCTAATTCAACTGCATCAGAAAAGCAGCTGTAAGATGGACATTCATGCATTTATATGCATTCATTCAGCAAAAGCTTTCATTCCAAGTGACGGAAAATATTGTGTCATTTATTCAGTTGGGAAGTAAAAAACAGCCCCTCTAGTGCTAAAATACCCAGTCTTCTTCATCATCTGTTTCTGAACACACGAGGAATACTTACAGGAGAGTTACTCTATACCAGTGGTTCTCAACCTTTTTTTGCAGTGGGCCGCAATATGTCCAAGTTCAAGTCTCACGGGCCGCATATTATTTACA
>JAUCNO010000191.1:11814392-11825466 GCA_032353835.1 Enteromius viviparus
ACCAGGTAGACCACAGTAATTATACTGTTTCTTACACTTGTTTCTAACAAATTATCAGAACAAGAGAGGATGGGTCAAACAAGTTCACTCTCCACTCTCCTCTGCACTAAACCCTTAACAAGACTTTAGCTCCCAGCATGCCAACCAAGTGGGCGGCCTATAGGCTCACAGATGGAGTGACATTCTGGTTCTCCGGAGTGATAGAGCTTATCACTAAAGAATTAACCTGCATTTTTTTATTAACTGTACCATGCTGAAGTATAGCGCGGACTAAATGACACTCATTCATTGTCATTTGGCCTCATCATCAATCCTTTGTGTGAGGCTACTCCTACATGTGGGCTATATCTGAGAACAGCCTGTGAAACAGACCGTTGGTAAGGGCCTGTATATGTAGATGGGATGCATACAGTATGTGTGTGTGATTCACATACAGAACACACTGTGAGTCTGCGGGGGCGTGTGATTCTGGGCTAAGTCCTAAATCCACCCCACCTAGATTAGCAGATACATTTCTCTTCTGCATATATCCAAGTGAAGACACAGGAAGTCTGCGCTATACAGACACCCACCACTCCTCTAAATTATATATCAGTGGCTTATCCATAATAATGCCCACCGCGCCCTGTGTGCAGACTGTGTGATAGAGTGCCTAAGCCTGATGGATTGTAATGATTTCACTAGCAGAAAATAATTTTATATCCTATTTATATACATAATTTAGTTTTTACTTTCTTACTTTTTACTTGTTTAGACATTTTGTGTTTAATTGTGTATGTTGTTAACGCAACTAATAATTTAATAGAAGGACATACTGTAGATAGACGTATATAACTTTAATGTGCTTTTTATATTGACAATTAAGTTTGTAATTATGAGAACTTTACGGCAGCTTAATTTAAACCTCAATGGTTTAAACTCAGTATTATTAAACAGAGAAACAAGGTTTGGTTAGATTTGGTTTATTTTTCTATTTTTCTATGGAAGTTCCAGTTGAGTCACAGTTGTTATGAAATGTGTTAATAAAATGTTTTCTGTTAATGCATGCCTTGTTGTTGTTTGTCTTTATACATGATATAATTTATTGGTAATACTTTTAAATTATAAATTTTATAATTTATTTTAATACTTTCTTAACTAGTTGCTTAGCTTGCGTATTACTAGAATATTAGCCATTTATTGGTACAAATTAAAGGTGTAGTGTGTAATATGTAGACAGAAATACAAAATAATATACGTATATAATATATGTATGTTTTTTTTAGAGCTGTACAAAGGCATTACAAAATGTACCATTATGTTTCTATTAACTTGGAATGAGCTATAACATATTTAGACATGATTTTTTGAGCTACTGTATGTCAGTTTGCATGCTATAATTGTTAAATAAAACTAAAAGCTATTTTAAATATTTTTTTTAATGATAGAAATATAGTGGAAATAAAATAAAAGTATTAGGTGAACTAAATGTAAAATGTTGTCTGACTGAAATGCGTTAAAAATATAAAAAGTAATAAATTACAAATGCACATAAAATGTACTGATACTTAAACTGAAATTATTTAAATAAAATTATTAAATATTAATAGTAAATTTAAAAATACAGCTGCCCAGCATCTGAGTGTGGTGCTTAACCTCCCCTCCAGGAGGACTGTTACGGTAATAAGTGTACTTTATTTATTCGGTTTGGATAAAAGCATCCCAGCAACTGGTTTGGTTGACCAAACATACAGTCCTGTACCTCAAGAGCTTACGTATCCATTTTAGCCCAAGGCCATTAGGAGAGAAGTGCCGTGATGATGAGTCGCCGCCACTAAAAAATCGATAAGCACCATATGTCTCCCTTATCGTGCAGTATTAATGCGATTGCAGTGTATGATTCATCATGCTAGAGCAGGATAAATTAGAGTGTATACGTCCATATGTCTATTGCTCCACTGTAACATGATGTAAAGACCCAGTGTATGGGAAAACAGCACCTGCAGAAGGTATTCTTTTGCACTTCATAATGAGAAACCTAACTACCCTTTATTGTGAAATAAAACCTCACATATCCTGAATAATTTAGGGCTCTGTCTTGTGGTGTGTCACACTGTATGTATCTTTTCAAAGTAGATATCAAATGTTTGCAAAGTCGATGAATTGCAGCTGAAATTCTACTCTATGGATCTGAGACGGTCTATAACAAACGTCATTTACGGTATACATATTGATGTCATTTTATGATTTTTTTTAACTGCGGCACTATTAACTGCTTTTTCAGTGCGTATCTCCAATGCTTCTGGCGCATGATTCCTGACATTCATTAGAGATGTTCAGCTCAAATTGCAAAAGGTCAAATTGCAGAGTAGGCTCTTAATTGGCCTGCGGCAATCAAAATGTTGTTATGTTTTAAATTACTGCATTAATGGACTCGTTAAATTGCTCATTAGATAAGAAGATTCAAAAGCCAGCTAAATGCTGAAAAATGACGCCAGGCGCTGTGACATTGTACAGTCGTCTGGTTATGTTGGAGTCTACAAGGTTATATCAGTAAATTGTCTTTCCTTACACTTTTTGAAAGGGTTTATGTAATGCTTCTCTCTAATGGGTATTTTCAGGTTTTACTTTATCAGCACATTCTGCATTGTCAATTCCAGTTTTTCCCTAGTGTACTATTGAGGCCATAGTGATTTATATTAGCATTCAGTGCTGTGGGACAATAAATGTGAGAAATCAGACTGTGATCATTTACTATATCTGTGTGGGGTAAAATCCTATTCAGGAATAGGATGAAAAAAATCTAACACACATTCAACTCACAGAATAGTAGACATCAACAAGGACAAAAAGTGATATTTCTGAGAAGTAGCTCAATTTTCAGTAATTCAGTAATATTTATGTGCCAAATATCAGGCACATATTGAATAATCATACAAAGCAATGCCAAGGTCATAAACTAATTAAATTTGTACCCTGAATTACAAATTACAAAGTTGCTTTGGATAAAAGTGTCTGCAATATGCAATGATTTGAATATAACGCAGAATCTGTTGTATGGTGTTATGGTGCCCATGTGGGAAATTTGGGTTCAAATTTGGCTTGCAACCTTTTTCGACATCACTTCTAGGCAGTTCTCTGGTTTCAGCAGGATCAACAGCACTGAATAATCTATGTTATGATCTAAAAGAAATCAAACTCGAGCTTAAGTGCTTCATTACGTAAAACACTTCTACATGAATAGACTGTAAATTTTATACATTTTTTAAAAAGTTATTCACTATTTTTTTACTTTTTTCTAAAACACGCTTTTGACTCCAAAACACGTGAAACAAGTCATCCCCATCTAACATTTCCACACTTACTTAAATGTCATTTTTAAAGCTCAACACCTCACATAGAGCCAAATGGTCCTCTAATGGGCTCCTATCATTATAGCATTACAAGTCGATAAATGAAATGTTAAGTGCTGTGTGACATTTCAGAAAGTCTCTATTTGTAGCTTAGCATTTAAGAGTACTGGTAGGTAGAGATAAGGTATGGTTTCTACTATGACTGTATTAAGTTCATTAGGGTCTTACATCTTTGTTGCTGATGAATGTGAAGATAGACAAAGGTTGATTGAGTTTAAAAGTATGCTCGTTTATTAACTAATGACATTTAGCTTGCTGTTCACAGAGTGGACAATCAATGGTTAAACACAAGTAGTGACCTTCAAACGTCATCTTCTTGAGGTCTAATTTAACTTTAGTTACCTGCTATTTTTATGGGAACACTACAGTGTTCCTCCTCAAAAGGGTAAACAGCAGCCAGTTATATCTGATGAAACAATCTCCATGTTTGCATATTCCGTGTGCAGTTGCATTTCTGGAATAGCTGTGGATATTGTAAGGTCTGCTTCTCAATTTTACATGCTCACAGTGCACATGAAAGCATTGTGTTCTTCGACTGACCCAAAAATGTCTTGTCTTGTGTTTTGATATAGCAACAAGTTTGATGAACAAAGGCTATCTTTTTGTGATGCAGCATAAGAAGCTAAACCTTAGAGATTTGTCAGAGAGAATTAGGTTCTTTTTTGCGCACTATCTATTCCCCATTGTTAGCCGCGAATGTCTAATGTCAAATTTGACCTGATATGACTCGGTGTAGAAAAGTCTCTAACAATTCCACAAGTGTTCATCACATCAGATGTTTCCCGGTTTATCCCTTGCACCTGGATCTGTTTTAACCTCCGATCATTGGCCACCTGCAGTAGAGCACTTTCTTGGCCCCCCAGAGTTGCTGGGAAGTAGCTTCCTGTCTGCAATGGAAGTACGGGCTCACGTCCCTGCAATAATCACAGCCTGTCCAGATAGTGACCAATCACAGCTGGCCATTGGAGCAGTCTAATTGCAGAGAGTGGGACTTCTGGCTTCTCTAAGCATGTCACTGCCAACACCGGCATTGCCAGCTGCGGGACAGTCACAGCCGCGGGGCCTGTCGCTCATGCCGCCGTCTCCTCATCAGATGGAGTGGTCTGATTATGTCAGAGTAGAAGCTCGGTTCCAAAGTTGGATGTTAAAATGTGCTTTCAGAGCCTTGTGTGAAAAAGTGCTGGGAGTCTCTCAAAGTGCACTGCCAAATGATTGTTCACAAGTAAGGTGTGAAGACATTTTGTCGGCGTCTCTCTTCCTTCCAAGAGCAGCAACACCAAATATATCTAAACACTCAATATTATCCAAACGCGCCTGCATTCACATGCCCTTACGACCTTGAAAATCTGCTCTATTATTCCCCACTGCTGTCTTCTTCAATTTGGCCACAATTATTCGCGCCAAATTTTGTTAGTTGTCAGTGTTGGAGTCAGTGCTGTTGGGGAAAAGCATAACCTAAACATACTAAAACATAGGTCTGCATCATTAGGCAGTTGTCAGACTGATCCAGCCCAAGGGAATGCTAGGATGTCTGTCGGGTCATCTGCAAGTCAGCTGTTGCCTTCTTCCCCCCAAAAAAGATAGAAAAGGGCACTAGGTCGAACCGAGGGATTTACACTGCTGGAATAAACTTTGTCGAAGAAGTCAGAAGGATGTTGGAAACCAACCATTTCATCATGTCGACTTCTTTAAGCTCTGGGAAAAAGAGCTTTGTCAGACGTTGGCATTTCACGGAGGTTGTGACAGATTGGAGCTAACTCTGGGCATCTGGCAGGCTTTCGATTCTTTTTTTGGAAATGTGGATGCGGAGTTTTGCCAGCCCCTGTTGGCCTGCATTGAATTGATAACAGTTGTCTGTGGGGTTATTCAAACCTTTGTATACTTGTTTCTGTAAATGGATTTGGGATAATGTTTCGAGCTTGACACCATTGTGTCAAAATAAGACATAGCACAGAGTCTCGGCGTATGTGAAATGAACCAGCACATCACGAGACTCTCTTTTTTGAGAGTAGCATTCACCTCTTCATTTGACCCCAGTGCAGAGACTGATTTGACCACTGAATGAAGTCGATTTCTGTCTCTGTGTGGGTGAATCTTTTTTCTTCCTCTCAGTATCTTTCTTCTTTCCCTGTCATTCCTTTCAACGCCCACATCCCTATATGTTATCATTGTAGGGCTTGAATGGAAACCGCCAAGCGTTTTAGAGTCTAGGCATTGTACCATCAACCCTCGGATGCGACACAAACGGTGACTGTTCCTCGCCTTGGCAGCTTATCATCACCTTTGTGATGTTGGGCGTATGAGTGTGTATGTGTTTGTCTTTTCTGTAAACAACAAGGGAGCACACTCTTTTCTTCCATTCCTCCCTCTGTGTCTGAGGAAGATAGAGGGATATGGGCTGGTGGAAATGTGTCATCTGTTCCTAAGCTTTGATGGTCCCTGTCTCACCGGGTTTAGTTGGACTCTATCAGCAGGTCCATGTGTAGAACGAGCCCAGACCTGATCACCTTTCCTCCCTTTATCCAATTCCGCTGTGTCTTCTTGCCAAAATCCCTCCAAGGCATTTGCCATCTCCACAAAACCTCCATTCATTCTCTATTCATAACTCAGCACACGTTCAGAGGGAATATTTAATCAGTCTTGACACATCCTCTAGAAAGATGGTGTCTTGTAGCGTCAGATCTTATTGTTTGAAGACTAGTTGTATTTTTTTAACATTAATGTACATCTAAAAGGCTCTGAAAGACGAAGCGATTGTCTCTGCTGACATGTAAGTAAATCCATTTTACTGATTTAACATGTCATTGTTTGTATGTAACAACGTTCTCAGAAGGACAGTGAACACATCTATGAGAACTCCCCAGTGTTACAGAGTTTACAAAGACCAAACGTGAAACTAAACCATGTTGGGGCACCTTATACAATTCATAGCATGATTTATGTTGCTAAAGTGCCCATAAAACTGACTTTACTACAGCACTTTGACATTTTTCCAAGTGAAACAACTTGATGAATAAGAAAAAGGACTGGACTTGATTTTGGATTGATGCAGATCTGTATGTAATTAAAAATTACTGTCTCACTTTATATTAGCTGGCGTTAACTACCATGTAATTAGATTTGAATTAATAATTTGATCCAATACATTTAAGTAATTTCTGCAATGCATTTATAATTATACTGTTGACCCATGCCTTACACCCTAACCCACCCTCAAACCTGTGCAAAAAACCAAACCAAACCTCACTCTTATCCCAGTTCAATAGTAGTAAGTGTGAAAATATGAACACAATAAGTGCATTGTACTTATTTGTGACCTAAGTACAGAGTAGTTCAGTTTTACCATTTTTGAATTCGTTATTATCACGCTCAAAAATGTCTAATGAGTTTTTGGAACCACAATGGCAATTAAAATGTCTTTTATATGTCAATAAGCAGACTGATGTTAAAAAAAAAGTCTGTGAGATGAAAAGTCTTTTTTTTTTCACATGATACAGTTCAAGTAAATTGTGCTTTTTTAGATGGTGTGGGGGGATCAGTATAAGGTGACCTTTCTGTTCATCAGTCTCTCTGCTGCTGCAAACTCTTCTTGGAAATTGCAAGCATAATGGATGAATAGCTGCTTGTGGCAGACAGGTGGAAAGTGTTGAAACTCCAGTTAGAAGCAACAAACGGCTTCAGTTTGACGGTGACAGTCAATCGCAGTTTATATTCAGAACAGTGGGAGTTTTCGAAAACGTTTGTGTCACTACTGTGTGACTAAACTCATGAATAATACATAATGCCATGAATTAGTAAGCAAACATAAGTCCTAAGCTTCACCTCCAAGGTATTTCAAGCTCGAAAATCTCTAATACTTGGCAATGTGGTTCAGTAAAAGTAACGTACCATGACAATAATAGTGTGTTATATTATATGTTTTTCTCAAATCTGGTCAGGGTCCAGAGGTTATTTTTAAAGAGACACTCTAGAAATTCAATATCCTCAGAGTATCAGGACCTAGATTCACATTTGATACAAAGGATGTTGTATTTTACTATATGGTTTCCACATCATATTGAAACATTAGGACCCATGCAGATCACGGAGTGGGTGCCCCCTGCTGGCCTCACTATGTCCTCCAGCAGCAACCTCATTTTTACCAGGTCTCCCATTCAGGTATTGACCAGACTTCGGACAGGAGATGCAGGATGCATACTGAAGTACATACAAATACCATGTGATATGGTGCATAAAAAGTTGCTATGTTTACATGCAATCGTTAGTAATCAGATCGATGGCTAAGTCAGCCTGAAAAGCATTCATGTAAACACCTTAATCGATCTGACTAAGCTCAATCTGAATTAAATTTTCATCAGATTACAAATGCAGGTGTAGACCTTTCCTAATCCAAATGAGATAAAAAATGAAATTGGAAAGTACTGAGCATGTGCAATGAGGTAGAAATGGTGTTATGATGTATGGCACATGGAAATAGCTGTTGTTTGTGTAAAATAAAGTGACGTAAATGACTGACATGTTTTTCTAAAATTCTTCTTTCACTCATCATCTGTGAAGTGGAGCAGAACAATGTCCCATTAGTCCTGCAGCACGACACAAAGCTTCACATGCTCATCGTCACCTAATTAGGAATAAAAATAGAGAAGGCTTTGTTTTGTTTACTTAATCTGCAGTTTTCAGATTACACACTAAACATTTTTAACACACTTTTTACAATACATGTTGTTTGAAAGAAACTATACAGGCAATAAACAATAAAAAATAAACACTTATATAATATTTAGTTTTATGTAGTGTTGTGATTTTTTTGTAGTGTTTTGTTTTGATCTGGCATTAATAGAATAACATGACAGTTTCAGAATAAACACTAAACATTTGTATTCACTTTTCACAATACATGTTGTTTAAGTCGTTTTACAGGAAAAGCTGTTTTTAGTTGTTGTTTAGTTTAGATGAACTTTAGCATATGCAAAAACATGCATACTTTGTTATATTTATTGATATTTGATGCCTGCTTGTTGGCTTTGAAAAATAAACCCACACAGAGAAATATTTGGAGTAAAAAGCGTGACATTGCTTATTTGTTGTATAATCTTTGTTTGAGCAAGATGTTCTCTTTCTTTGTCTTCTAGAGGCATACATACAAAAGTAGAGATACTTTTTGCCCATTTTTATAAGTTGCTCATTGCATCTAAGATTGTTACTTTATCATTTGGGACATTATTTTTGTATGCCTCCTGCATGTTTTTTAAAAAGACAAAAAAAAAAAATTATATATATATATATATATATATATATATAAGTACACATGCTAAGATATTACCAACTGATTCCAGTCGTGCGGATCCATATGCAGTTATACACCAGCAAACAGAGCAATATAGACAAGGCAGAAACGAGGACAAGGTACACAGCCAGGTTTCAGGGCAGGCAGCAAACAATCAAAATCCAGATAAACAGTCTAAAGGAGAAAACAGCTAAAACAAACACGGGAATGAATGCTCGGAAATTGATAGCCACGGCAAATCAAGACTTCGCCATGAGTGGGTGTTTGGTCGTGACTTTTAGGTGAGAGTGTAATCAGTATGTGGGTGTGGTGATGAGGTGCAGGTGTGTGTGTGATCAGTCCCAGGGATGCAACATGATCGGTAATGCAGTTCATGAGCCGTAGCACAGATCTGGCTGAAGTGCCCTCTGGTGGAAAAAACAAGGGACTCCAGCTGGATATCGCGACAACCATGGTATCATTAAAACACGTTTTCAGACAGTGTTAATGTTGAATGTAACTTTTTTTAAAAGTTCTTTTTTTACCTTACTTATTAGTTGTTGGTATGTTTTTATGTCTCAGCATTAAGGGACAACCGAATTGAACTGGTCCGAGCCTCTTGGAAGGAGCTGACCATCAGCATCAGTGATGTTACTCTCTCAGATGAAGGACAGTATACATGCTCGCTCTTCACCATGCCTGTCAAGACCTCCAAGGCCTTCCTGACTGTGTTAGGTAAGACCTCTCATAGATTACTCTCCCTCTCATCTTCATCAATCTTTGCATTTTAAGGTCAACACACTCATCACTGATCTGGGGTCTTTGAGATCTCTCCTATTGCATGATCTTGTTTTTGCACTTGGTGGCACAGTAAAAATGCAGATTTTCCCACTGGTTGATGGAGCCATTAGATGTGTGCTTTGGGTTAGTTTGGGCTTTAATCAGTTTATTCTATACACTGTACGTTAACATACTGTACTACTGAGTGCATTTACATGGACCTTCTTAATGTGATTATAATGAAATTTTGACAATATTGCGATTAAACTTTACCTCATGAGAATGCAATACTTTGATTATAACAATGCGATTAAGATCATAATCGCAGCAAGCATAATCGTTATCGTCATAGGTGGTCTACGCTAATTTTAATCTAAATATTCAGACATGTTAACACCTTAATCATAGACCAGTCTTTTACGGCTTTTACTACTGTTTCGGCTTTTAAAATAGTTTCGTTTTAGTTAAAATACTTTCATTTTTGCTGGACTTACAAAAATAACAAAATAAACGTGTCCCTGCCACGAATAAATACCATGACAATATCAACAAAATGTGATTTTCTGCCTTTGCTTCTTGAACAGGAGAAAGAATGAACCGAAAAGACATGATACACTTAAGAAAACAAATTGAAAACAAAAACTCCTTAATTATAACCTAATTATTAATTATATCTTCTAAGTTACATATGTCAAGATTGTCATATTCATCTTTGGGACACGAACTCCTGGAAAACACTATTACTGATTATTTAAAATATCTCCTTACTATTTCCCCCGACACATTTATAGGTTTACATGAATGACGAGACACGAACCTGTAATAATATGGAGATTAGAAACCTTTGCGGTTAAGAAAGCATCGCTTTTCTGGGGAAACTCAGAGACACAACATGCTGCCTTCACTCTTCTCCAGAAACAGCGACAGCAGCAAAGACAAAGAAACTGCCATTACATTGGTGGTGGAACAGCATGGAATATAAACATTAGTGTTTCACTAGATGTAAGATAAACTTAAAGAGTAGTTAGGTAATGCATCTGTGCTCTTTCTGAGTCCAATTTGTCTTATGCAGTGGGGTATGTGAATATGGCAGTAGAAAATTAACCACAATTTTTAGTGAATAATTAGAATATGGAAATAGCATGTAAACGGGAGTGAAAAGCTCTTGCTCTTAACATGTAAACATCATAATGCAATTAAGTCCTTACTCTGTTTTGTTTGTTTGATTTTTGTTATAATAGTTTTGTTTTGCTTGTTGTATCTTTGCTTTTGTTTTGTTTATAAAAAATAAATAATTGTCATCTTTTTTAGTTTTGTTCCTTAAACAATGGTGGTGCTACATTTACCTTATTTTTATATTTAGTTTTACAGACAAAGCAGTTACAGTTTTGTTTTGTTATTTATGTGTTTTGTTTTAAATAATTTATGAATAGCAAAACATCTCGGTTACGTATTGTAACCCTCGTTCCTTGAAGAAGGGAACGAAGACGTCACGTCGGTGACCGACGAATAGGAATCTCGCTTCGAGATGCCAAAACAACTCTGCCTGTACAATCACACCAATGAATTTCATTGGCATACGCTGATTAGGATCAGCTGAACCCAATCGTGGCGCGAGTATAAGTAGGTCAGCAGA
>JAUCNO010000191.1:11832497-11845479 GCA_032353835.1 Enteromius viviparus
GTCGGTCACCGACGTGACGTCTCCGTTCCCTTCTTCAGGGAACGAGGGTTACATACGTAACCGAGACGTTTTGTTGTCTAGGGTCATAAATGCATTTAAATTTTCATTGTAAAGCATTTAACAGAAACTTTTATTCTTAGCAACTTACAAAAAAAGTGCTTTATCTTTATGTGAAGTTTGAACTACAGGATTTATTTTTTAAATAGTGTTTTGTAGTGTGTATAAAAGCAATTGGGCAGCAAATACAGTGCAAGACTACACCCTGGTCTGTCAAAACTGGGGTATAGCAATTCCAAATCAAGATTAGTGTACTACATTCTGAATAGCCTGACATAAAGTGTGCCATTCTTTGAACTTAATTTCCACACAGCTTTTATTTTGCCTCAAAACAAAAGCACAATGTTAATTGAACTAAATGGGTTCATTTATGTGTTAGAAATGGGTCTGCAGAAGTCCCTGCTCCACACATCTCCCAGGGTCACTTTGCCAAGCGCAGCAGTAGCAAAAGCCATTCATCACTATGAGCTAATGAGAGCAAGTTCGAAGAGCAATAAAGACACATAGTTAAAGTTTACACCCTTGCAGAAGCACTGAAATTGCACCCAACGCAGCGCCGAAGGTGCTGTGTCAGGACACGATCGTTCCAGGTCAAACAAAAACCATTTTGTCCTGTACACTTCAAGTGAGGTTAAATAGTTCACCCAAAAACAAAAATTCCATCCACCCCTATGCTTTCCCAATCCTGCATGACTTTCTTTCTAACATAAAATATGATTTTTTTGAATAATAAGAAGAACTGAAGCATAATCTTACAACCAATTCAGATATTTTACAATGTAGCTAATTTGAACGAGTTCATATGACCTCATTTCATGATTTTGTACGATTTGTCTAAACCGTTTAGGGGTGGATTTAGTTCATTCATTCAAATTCATACGAAGTGCACTCAGTGCGAATTAGCTGCCTCGTAAAATATGTCAGAATTGCCGTAAAATCAAGCTAGCATTTAAGCATGAAAAATTACACAAAATCCTACTGCTGGAAGATTGTACAGTATGTCCAAATTGTTATCACTATTTAGAATAAATCATATGAATTCGTACGAGTGAGGCCGTACAAATTCGTACGAATTAGCCACCTCGTAAAATATGTACAAATTGCTGTGAGATCAGGTTGATCAAAACACATGCTGAAGATGCGATAACACAGAAAATCAAACACATAAAAACTTAGTGGGAAAGAAAAAATTGTGCTAATTCGCATGACCTCACTCGTACGATTTGTCTAAACCCCAGTGATGGGTAGGTTTAGGGGTGGGGTTAGGTCTAGGTCATTCGTACAAATTCATACGAATTGGCAACCTCGTAAAATACGTATGATTTTACAAAAATCATATGAATCGGTACAAGTTTGGTCATACGAATTTGTAAGAATTAGAAACTTCGTAAAATATGCAGGAATTGCCATGAGATTGGGTTGGATTGACACAACATGAAGTTATGTTTATGCGACTCAGTGATGAACAGCATGCAGAGGACCAAATTTTCAATGAGTTAAAACATGACTTTCATTCCCAGTCCTTATTCACTTTGATTATATGGTAAATAGTGGCTATATACTGTATATTCATTAAATATTCACCTTTTATGTTCCATCAAAGAAAGACTGAGAATTTAGGGGTGAACTAATCCTTCTACACATTTGAGGCAGGTAGTGACAGCACTAGCTGCCTTAGCATACTACGCTATCCACAGTGGGGCTTAAGATTCACGACTCCAGGTGACGATTTATTCAGCAGAAATTCAGAGGCAACTGAATTCACCCTAGTCTGTGCTCGCTCACTCAAAGTTAAACCCAGGAGACAAATCAGTCTGCCGCAACCCCTGCCGTTTTTAAAAAGTTGTATATCGCCAAGGATTGAGTCACTTTGGTCCTCACAGGGCTGTGTGAGATATGACAGGTCTTTGGTAGCTGTTCAACATTCTTTGTAATGATAAATCCTCCTCCCTCCTGCTGCCTATTGAAAGTCAGTATAGAACATTGGCTTTGAATTTGCTGCTCGGGCTCCAAAACTCAAAGCAGCATGACTTACTGGGGATGTTTCTGTGATCCAGCATGGTGTAAACACCTGTTTACAATTCCGCGATTTGACTGCATGCGGATGTCATATGGCAGTAAAACACATACATATAAATGGAATGCTCAACACAGTATTCACTGAATATTCGGTCGCTACAGAAAATGCATTCTAAAAGCTTTTTCAGTGGCATTAATATATTAAAGGATTTTCCAAAGCTTATGATTCAGAAGATTAGAAAAATGGTTTTAAGTGATGCACCACTAATGGTATTATAGGTCATCGAAAAAAATGAAGCACCAGCAGTAAAACCATAAAGTACTGAACTGTTTAACCTATAACCTGCAATACATTTTAAGATGTATAAAAGAAAATTTAATCCTGCCCTGCCTAGTCTTTTAAAATAGATTCATATTCTTTGTGAATATATTGTGAAAGATGTTTTTCCATGCAAAAAACAAAGGTAAATGGTCTGGGTGTAATTGAAAATGGAATACTGCAAAAATAAATAAATAAATACAAATTGTGAATAAATCTGCACTTCCATACCTTTGTTTTACATAAAAAATTACCTATAAAGCATGCTCTCTAAATGCTCTTAAAGAAAAGCACAAGGAAAAAGTTTAAGAACTCAACTTTTGAAGTTGAATCAAACAAATAACCCAAACCTGAACCTTACCATGATAACTAAAAAACGCACATCATAGTCGTACAATATGTTAAGATTTCAGCATATCATCCAAGTTTTCATTAAGTTATTTAGTCCCACAACTTTTTTGATGCACATCTGGATGTGCTATTGTAAGTACGCTAAGCAGACAGCATTTAAACATAAAGCATTTAAAAAAACAGTTTTAAACTGATTCTAAGACAAAACCAATTTTTTTGGCATAGTTTTACATCTATCAGACGCTGAAGTTTCATTTTCATTTGTCTTCATTGTCAATATTACATAAAAAGACAGAAAAAGCCCATAGGCAGTATTTACTTATAGACCCCCCCATTTAAAGTAATCAGAAAAGAGGTACAAATTGGACAAAAGAGACAGATTAAAACCAGGTGTAATCAGGAATGTTTTTACTTGTGGTCCGAGTATGAGCATAATCTGTGAATGTTTACGCCTCGTGGAAAGATAAGTTATGATTCTCTCTCAAATGGCTGAAGACATAAACCATGAAGAAGAATGGTCGAGTAAATTATGTTATCGTAATTAATGTAGGAATTAATGACGGAGTTTTCATTTTGGGGTGAACCCTTTAATACTAGATGTAAATCAGGCCTAGACATTGTTTTGGTAAACATGTTTATTCATATCAAAGGAGCAAGGTCATTTTGGAAATTGCATTTGCAATTGTATTTGGGCACCTTGTAGTAAATATCTTTTGCTTTATCGTTCAGCAGACAAAAATCGCAAGTTTAATCACTTCTTAACAATCTGCATGATTTAAGATATCATTTATGTAGCACAAATGGTGTGGCCTACAGTATAATGTTTTTGGGATACAGTTCATACATACTCGGGCCAGATTTAGTTTTTATTATACTACTGTCAGGATTTACTAAAAGGATTTAGCGCTAAAAAAGATCTTTTCAAATTTAATTTTTACTTTCCACATACACACTAACAGGAGGAGAGTATTAAAATACATCACGCAACATTTGCAGTGAAGTAGGCAGTAATTTGAGCTGCTCTTGGTAGATTGCGCTGGTCATTATGGAAACTATCCGGCCGTGTCTGTGTTCTTTGCATTGTTAGCAAATCACCCAAATCTACGCTTTTGTGGAATTGCGCTAATTTGTCCTGTTAACTAAATCTGGCCCTTGGTTTGTAAATAAAGCAATGTTGTAAATGGTTTCAAATCAGCAAAGCAGTGCTGTTTCTCAGCGAAACGGTAAACGCTATCAACAGAGACATTAAGTGACTGCCTGCTCCAGCTGAGTTCCTTACCACTTTATTTAGTGATCTGTGGGAAGTAATGAGTCTGCGCGTCTTATATTAACACACCGACCCATAATTGGCTAATTATAGCGCTTGTTCGGCTGGTGTTTAGAGTGCAAATCCAAAGCGCCTTCTCATGCCGTGCTCTCTGCCTCTTCCTCTTCCAGATCCTAACGCTCTGACGCAGCCAGGCCCGGACCACGCTCTCATCGGCGGAGTGGTGGCCGTGGTGGTCTTCATCACCCTGTGCTTCATCATCGTCCTGGGCCGATATCTGGCCAGGCATAAAGGTACGGCTTCCCTCCCCTCTCTATCCTCTCGCCCCCTCACCTATAGTGTGCAAAATGCTTCAACATGTCCACTGTTGTACCTTATGTGTCTATGTGACCTATGTGGGACTGTGTGGACAGGGACATACTTAACCAATGAGGCCAAAGGAGCGGAGGACGCCCCTGACGCAGACACTGCCATCATCAATGCGGAGGGGAACCACGCACATGCAGAGGAAAAGAAAGAGTACTTCATTTAGCACCTCTGTTTTTTCTGTTCAGTATTTTCACGGCAACACTGCGAGCCAGCAGAGGAGGCGTTATAGTCCCTCACAGCACTAGTCTGGTCTGGCTTTTCTGTCTGTTTGTCTCCTCGACTCCAGTCGGAGTCGTTTCGCCAACCTCTCTAAGGCCAAATTCGACACGCCACCTGCTGCAAAAGAATGTTGCCTTTGGTTAAACCAATCCTAATCGACCAAAAAACTAAACAAAAAAAAACACACACACATACGAAAAAAAAAAAATTTAGTTGAGTTTGTAACTGTAACACCAGGTCCATTTAGGCCAAAAAACCCTATCCCACCCTTCCAAAATGACCCCCGTTTGATTTGCCAAGTGCCAAAATATACAGACATGTGCTTGTCATGTTTGTTGCTGTGTTTATTCATTTAATTTCCCAGTGAATACTGATTTTTCAACCACCCTCACTGTGCCTGTTATATACCTTTTTACAGATATTACCAGGGAGCGGCAAGAAATGTGGTTCATCTCAAGTCGGAAAACCTTGGCTTTGCCAATAATTACGCTTTAAGACAAGAATACGTGAGATGTATAATGTAAATATCATGTACTGTCTTTGTTTTTGTGTGCGTGTCTGTTGTTTTCCATTGTGAAAGTGGGTGTTTTTGTTATTTATTTATTTATTTTTATTGAAGTACGCCCTGTAATAAAGAATGTGCCCAGGAGATACGGACAATTACGTAAAGCACGGACACCCGAAACAAGCCGGCAGATTGAAAATGGCAGGAACTCGATGAAGCACAAATGAGTATTGGTGTGTAACCATTAGAAGAGAGATTATTTTCTATTTCCATCATACCTGTCTGTATATTCTTGCACTGTTAATACCCCCACCCCACCCCCAAGCGTTTTGTTTTTTTTCAACCCTGAAAAATGTATCAAACGTAAGCACAAAGTCATTGTAAAATGTCATTGGTTTAGACAGTCTCAGGATGAAAAGAAGAGCCTAATTGAATTTGTCTTTTATCGCTGGAGTGAATGAATTTTTTGTTCTCACTTTGTGAAATGATCCTAAGCGCCCATTTGTTCGATGTATGAATGGAAGTTCAGCATTGTTTCATTTCGATTCGCTGACCGACCCTTGTTAATATTGCTGTATATTACTTTGCTACAGTGATTATTGGTGGAATATTGTTAAACTATAGGATCCCATATATATATACATATATGAGAAAACAAATGTCAAAATATCTATTTCAAGTGTCCCATACTTTAAGTTCATATTAGTGAGGAAAATATTTGCTAGTTTGTTTTGTCCCAACCCAGGGAATGTATATAATGTGTATACTTCAGCATTTAGTAAGCTGTTTATTTCATTGAATTTGAATTCTTTATTGCTTTGTTTTATGCTACATGTGTGCAACTTCATTTTAGCTTCTCAATACTAAGTACGTCCCGATGGATACTTGTCATTAATACTAATTTATTGGGTAAATCTGATGGACAAACACAATACATTACTATTAGTGCTTTTTCTAAGCTTGTGAACAGATAGGATCATTTGTTCATGAGAAGGTCAGAACAACAATCACCATTATTGCCTTTGTGTTTGCAACAGAACATACGACCACACATTGAAGCTCTGGAGAAACGTAATCTTCAATGTACGTTTTTATGATACATGTTTCCAGTGTTTATACTTTATTTCACTCTTTATAACATCAACTAGAACGAAGACATTTTTCTAAGAACTTTTGGTTTGCTTTATTGTTTTTTGCTGTATGGGAAAATGTGTGAGGTTGCTTTTACATTAAATATCCGACTTTTTCAAACTATGCCTCTGTAAGAAAAGAAAAAAAAACTCAGAGCACTGAGTAAAATATGCACAAACTCAGATTTGTGTTTTCTTCTTCGTGCAACGCTTAAGTCTTTCAGAACACATATATAAATGCATGTTCTGTGATTTATTTAAAGACATACACACAGATCACATTTATAACATTATTTATTTGCATAAACAGATTACTAATTTAAAAAAAAATAATAATGATACATATTGTTATGTTTGTGTTAGTTAACCGTAGTTTTGTTATATTTAACTGAATCAAAATATCCCAACTGCAGTTTAATAATATATATATATATATATAAATATACACACACACATATAATTATTATTATTAATATATTAATCACGCACAAAATGTTTTACATAATATATGTATTGTATATGTGTACTGTGTATATTTATTATGTGTAAATACATGCATGTATATATTTCAGAAAAATATGTGTATATTAAATGTATTACTTCATAATATAAATTATATGAATATAAATACAGACATGTAAGTACATGTAAATATTTTCAGAATATACACTATGCATGTGTATTTATGCACATACATAATAAATATACACAAAACACACACATCTATTAAAGAAAAACTTATTTTGTATGTGATTAATCGTTTGGAAGCACTTATATATAATATTGTATTATTATATATATATAATATATACAAAATTAAAAAAAAACTTTTATAAATATATTAAAAAAATAAATTAAAAATTAAAAAACAAACATGTTAAAAAAACATTCAATATGCAATATCTAATTTAAATGCAATTAAATATGCAAATAATGCTGAAATAAAATATATTGTATTATAGTATTTTAATTATACATTATATGAAGTATTATATAATATATTAGATTCTTGAGATGCAATAGTGGAATATTTTTTAACACATGCTGAAGTGGGCCTACATGACTTTCATGGCTACATGCTGCCGCCAAGAGCCGGATGCTTTCAGAGTCTATGGAGGTTCGTCTCTCAACGTTTTGTTTATTGTCTCCAACTTTAAGTGGCTTTCTGCTGAAACTTTCAAATCCTGTCCTTCTTTCCACTGTACCACCATGGTGACAGCTTTACGTAATCCATAGTGTGAGTTGGCAGAGAAATTACAGGGAAGGATTTGAGAAGATCAAAAAATGGGAGGGAGCAATACTGTGTGTTCAGCCTTAAATCTAGACTGAGGCTTAACAGAATAACCGACACAAAACCATTACATTTTTCTGCACTTTCAAAGATGGTGTGCTTTGGGTTTAAATGTTAGTTAATGCTGGTGAGTCAACACAGAACCTGATTTTGCTGAGTTTGATGTGATTAGCCAACATTGTGATTCAATCAGATTTGAAGAACCAGTTTATAGTTTTTGTGAAGTTTAGGCTTTCAATCAGTGTTTGGTGCTTGTACATCAGTGTCAGTCATATATCATTCCCTCTGATTTCAGCAATTACTCATGGGTAGGGTTAGGTTTAGGTGTAGAGATATGGTCAAAACTGAAATTTTGGAATAAAATGTTGTTCCAGGGTCAACAAAATATGTTAACACGCCTAACTCAAAAATCAGGATGTGCGTGAGTCAGTTGATGGAATTAACCATTAAGAATAAATAGACTTTTACAGCACAACAATGCAAACTGATCTATTTTCAAATAGGTTTTTTGTAGAATTGTTTTTTAAATGCTAAACCTCACTGATTATAAACAGAGCTATTGCAGTAATGATGTATAGTAATAATATTACTGCACTAATATCCATTATAATCTTAATGGTTATAGTGGTAATGGTGGTTAGTTAAAAGTTTTTGCTAGTTGACAATACACATATGTCTCAGTAACTATAAGGATTGAAATAAAAGGTTCAAAGATATCATAATTCCAGTTATTCTTATTCAAATTATATTCCTAAAAAACTAACATGAATATTTTTAAGATATCTATTGGGTAACAACTGAACTGAAATACTTTCAGACAAGACTCTATCTACACAATGAAGGTAAAATATAATTGAAAGATTTATATACAGTAAATGTTTATATATAGCTATATATATATAAAGAGCTTGTTTGCAAACATTTTACTCCCTTTTTTTAACATTATTAAATGTTTTTTAAAAATCTTTTGACTAGGTAATCAAAAACAACAACATGTGTAGAATAACACAATAAAAACATGCATAATAAACAATAAAAATATTTAAATTAAAAGTTTAAACGTAAATCTATTTTTGCAAATTAACTCTTCATGTCAGATTAGGGCAAGTTGTCACACTTTTATTGGTTTTATCTATTTATTAAGCTTATTTGTCACAATATTTTGGGCCAAAACAATGGAGATTTCAACATGTTGGCAAAAAGCCATTAATAGTGCTTGTACAATAATGACAGGTTTTGAATGTAATGCCATGGTCTGCACAGCGTGTGTTTAATGGACTGTATCGTTTCCCCTGGAGAAAATTGGTAGAATATTCAGTATTTTTTTTATAATTCATAAAACAAACCCACCCTGAGAAATATTCACTGCAGTAAAAAAAATAAAATAAAAGTGTGACAACTAGCCCCGGTCTCCCATGCACTATAGATCTCATCTTTTATTGCGAAACTTTGACTAATTCTTCTCAAGCTTCTTGAAACCTGCCATCTGTGTAAAATCTCAAAAGACTTAATTATTAGGATTGATATTTTCCCAGAGCAGTTAACATGGAATATTTTTTTGGCCGGGTTCCAGTTTGCTGTTCGGCTGTAGTTGAGTTTTCAAAGCAGCAGTGAGACAAAAAAAAAGTCTCCAAGTGAGTGGATCGTTGTGTAACAGGGTGGATTTTTATTCTGTGCCTCCAATCAATGTTAGGCCTACTTAATTAAATTGTGTCAATGTGGGTTTTTGAATTAACAAATAATCCCAATTTGGGTGAGAACATCAAACTTTCAAAGATATATTTTATTAAGAATTTGTTTAAAAAAAGGTTCGAACTTATAATAATAATAATAATAATAATAAAAATAGACTCTATTCACAAGAACTATCTGAAAGAAACAATTAATATGGCTTTCCAAAGCTACATATAAGAGATGAAGAACTGTTTAAAACAAAATGATTCGCTACAATGATCCTGACTTTCCAAAGCTTCATAATGTATATGAGAGCGGTTCATGATGAATCAAAACACTAGAATGAATCAATCTTTGCAGAGCTACATATAAGAAGTAAGTCTAGTGAATTGGTTCATTCTCAAAGTTTCCAGAGAAACAGAGAAGAACTAGAAGGAATTAAACCTTCCAAAGCTACAGTCATAATAGGAGAAAGAGAATCGTTTAAAATGAACTGATTCACTAGAATGAATCTGACTTTTCAAAGCTACGTGTAGAATTACAGAGAATAGTTCAGAGCAAACTGATTCACTAGAAGGAATCAAACCTTCCAAAGCTACAGTATGAGAGAAAGCATTTAAAATAAACTGCTTCACTAGAATAAATGTGACTTTTGAAAGCTACATATGACACAAAAGAGTGATTACTTTAGGAACGTATTCACTAGAATGAACAAAACATACAAGAGAGAGGTCTGCTTAAAGCAAAATAATCAAATAAAAGGAATCATACTTTTCCGAAGCTACATACTAGAGAGGTTCATTTAGGATGAACTTATCAGAATAAAGTTAACTTACAAAAGCTACATATGAAAGACATGAATATTTACGAATGAATCAAAATTTCCAAATCTATGAGAGAGAGGTTTGTTTAAGATTAACTGATTCACTGGATTAAATCAAAATTTCCAAAGCTAAATATGCGGTACACTTTATATGAACCGATTGTTTACCAATCCACTAGAATAATTTGAATCATATGATTATTATTATTTATTTATTTTATGTAAAAATACACATTATAACCCACAGACACATATATACAGAGTGTGTTGAGGTTATCTATATTGTTTTCTATGGCCCCTTATGCCACTGCTCAGAGAAAAATCGTTTTAAAACGAACCCAACAGCAGCTCCCCTAAATTAGCATTTGATTTCTTATAGCATTGTATCAATATGCTGCTGTGTTTTTGTTCGGTCATCTATGATTAGAATCACATGACCAGCCTGTCATTGTATGGCATGTCGGCTACGCCACTGGAATATTTCTAAGAGCACACCTCATTAAAGACCTTTGAGAGAAAAACAAAACAAAATAAGTAATTTGGAGATCTTTAGTATGCATGGAGGACGTAAACAAATGAGATCACCTTGAAAGGACAATTAAGAGGAGAGCTAAGAACCTGCCGGGCTGCACAGAGTAATTACAACTTAAAAGATAAATGATTGAGTTTTTAATGGTGTTCTGAATCGAGTTAGTTGTAACAAAACAAGGAACAATCAATACACCCACAAATGTACCCAATTGACAGTGTTTAGCTTAATGACGGATGCTGAAATGGCAATGACAACTGGCACGGTGACCTTGAGCAGACAGATGGACCGACAGAAAATGGGTTTTTCTGCTGATTAAAACCAGTGTTCCCTAGACACAGAAGATTATTTCAGTGCAGAAGGGCAAACCTTTATCTTAATATGGAGCTTTACGATATGTTTACTGAAACTGTGGTGCTGAAGATGAGAAAGTACCCTCCGGCACAGAATAAGAAGTTTTTTAAGGTATTGGTTCTGTTGGATTTTATGCACAGCATGTTAGAAATTCTGATGTGACTGCACACCATTAATGCCGAGTTAAGCCTTGATTTTGACTCGCCGACAGGTTTTAAGAAATCATCGACCAATGCCGAAATCACAAGCAAATCGGTGCTCGTTCACATGAGTGACAATCACACAGTGTGAACTATCAAAGATGCGATCTGAGAGAATCGTCGATGTGTCGCAGGCGCCCGTGAGATATATGGCATGCAAAATATCTGGACCTGTAAAGAGATAAATAAAGAGTACTTTTTTTCTTAAATTGTGAGAAAAAAAATTGTGAGATTTTTCTTGTTAGCTTTTTGTAATTACATGGTAAAAATAATAAAAAATCTGAATTGCAAGAATTCAAAAGTTCAAGATTAAAACTTGTCACTTAAAATGTCAGTTATGTTTCGGACATAGGTTTTTCCCAGAATTCGGCACTCACAAAAAAGTCTGAATTGTTAAAAAGTAGCAATTCATTTTTACTTCTGATCTCTCGATTGCACTTCTTTCGAACAATTGTGAGTTCATATCTCATAGTTCTACAACTGCGAGAAAAACATAAGGGAACAAGCTTCATATTCATACATTTCTCTTAGAAATGCGAGTTTATATCTCAAAGTCCTGGCTTATATCTAATAATTCTCACCTTTTTTGTCTCAGTACTGCAAGTATAAGAGTCTGAATTGTGAAATTAAAAAATATTATTTTTTACTCCATGATAAAAACAATTTTTTCATAGACTATAGCTCAAGTAAAATGGCAGGGAAGCTGAAACAACTTTTTTTTAAAACAGATTTTTTATTTTCTGATGATTTCATTTTCTCCCTGTAAATAACAAAAACACAAATCATAACCAAACATGTCTATCAGCCCAGGTCATATATGAAAACGTTGAAAGGATGTGGAAGAGGATTAACCTGGACTCTAATACCACTTGTTAACCCCAAAAAGTCTTGCTCTGTCAGTGGCATACAGAAAGCTTGCAGCACCACTGCACATGGTCTTCCCATGCTGGGATCCTTTTGGCACTGCTGGGATGAGCAGGACGGATGGTAAAAGGTCTTCGTGCAATTTCCTCTGGTCACAGAATTCACTGCATTTCCAATGTCAGGAAATACAAGATTTCTTTGTCTTCCCTTTGTGCGCCTGGATGGAGGTCTCGTGTTAGAAGAAGGGCCAGGCAAGGAAGGTATAAACTGGGTCTGGGAAGGGCTCTCAAAAGTAGGAGTAATGCTTGGCCTTGTCAGCTTCTTGCTTTTTCGGCTTGGGAAACAATTTGATCAATTTTATTCAGTCAAAACTCATGTGTGACATAAATAAGTAAAAGTAATAAACATGTCTACTTTTACTCTTGATGTTTTTACAAAACACAACATATCGACCTTATTTAAAATGACTAAATCAGTATAGGCTACTAAAAATTCAATTAATAGACTAAGAACATATTAATAGAGGCAAACTAGGCCATAACCATTCAGATTAAATGAATCTCCTGATGCTGCTGCTTACCTTTTCATTTCGATGACAAACTGTTAAAATCAACTAAAAAACTTCACACTCAGATGAACTGCTCTGAACAGATTCCACTGAAGTCGCCTCAGAACTATGGCGTCATAATGCGTCAGTTCGTGTCGCGTCACTCTAAAAACCATTCTAAAAACGTAGCATTTAATTACAAGTTGTTCATCTCTTAAAGACTTTTTTTGACAGTACATATCATGACTTTGTTGCAGAGCTTCTGGGTCGGAGCTGTGCTGTTGCTCGGGTGATCTGGCCCTATATGCTCTCAATTTTGGTGACATATTTCATTACAATGTGTCTGTTCCCTGGTTTGGAGTCAGAGTTACATAACGATACACTGGAAGAATGGCTGCCTATTCTCACCATGGCCCTGTTCAACATGGCAGACTTTGTGGGCAAGGTGAAATCAAGTTGTTTGA
>JAUCNO010000191.1:11895175-11905969 GCA_032353835.1 Enteromius viviparus
CGGACATACTACTCGCCTCGCATGCTGTTTTTCGCCTACTATATAGTAGGGTAGTAGGCGATTTCGGACGCAGCACAAGATTCCTTGTGAACAGAGCATGCGCAGAACACACGCTTTGATGGGGATATCCCGATATGCGTTTACGCGACCAAACATTCGGGTTAGAAAAGGGTTACCCCAGGTGTAGTAACCGGGTTTTTAAAAACGGGGTGGGGTTTACATGGCCGTGTGGAACCGGGTTATTGTGAATATCCGGGTTTTAAAAGGGTTACTGGCTGCATGTAAACGCACTCTGTGATGTGACCCTGTCTCTCTCACACACAGACACACAGAGAGAAAAGAAGTGTTGTGCAAAAAAATGTTTATATTAATTTTGATGGCTAGTGCTGCGTGAGCGCAATATTCCACATTGGAATAGTCAATAGCAAATACTTTAACAAAAGCTAATTACAGTCGCTGATTCAGAATCACCGTAATATCAGAGAAAAGTCTGAACTATTTCTTTTCTTTTTTTCTTTTTAAGAAATAGCCTTTGCATATCCCTTTGTACTCTCCTAGGTTCAAAAAGTTTCGTCCATAAATTGCGTTGCACAAATTCGAACATCTGGTTTGTGCTTTTGTATGTAATCTTAATGAATCCTAACTGCATCTGTTGACTCAACACTGCTGCGTTACTGAAACCACACCTTCTTTCTTTGCCTGAACATATATTACCACAATAATATATGTTAAGGCAAAGAAAAGAAAGAAGAAAATATTACCACATCTTGAAGTTGACTTGGGGGTCTGTGAGGCATTTTAGCCCGGGCTGGATCAGCCTTCTCTTTGAGATACAATAAATCCTTTTAGGAGAGACTTTGTAGCTTTTGTTTTTTTGTACAACTGCCACGACTGATTGCCTTTCCAATAAACAACCACTTAGCAACCCCCTGAATGCCATAGCAACCGCATAGCAACACTCCGGCATCAGGGCAGCGAGTTCTGCGCTGGTAAACGCCATTCACATTTTCTTCAGACAATTTAACATCCATTGGTAACATTCTCACACCCTCGGGGAGATTGTTTTTGCTTTTGCAGAATCTTATAAGGCAGATGTGGGCTCATGTGTTCACTAAACGCTCTGTCAATACATGCTTTACAATCGCGTTCATGGTGCTCCGAGGGAGCAGATGCGACTTAAAGCCCTTCTCAAAACACAGATTTTTCAGCCGTCACCATGATGGGTGAGATCGTTTCAGATATCTGTTACATCACTTTACGAGATGTTCGTCTCAGGGACGGACTTTTGTTTCGAGTCTTCCGTTCAGCTGCGGCGGTGATAAACGAGTGGCGTCTTCCTCTTAACAGCCATTCGAGTCGACTCTGAAATGGCATTTGTAAACATTCCAGTCTGTCTCGTTCAATTCCAATCGGTTCAAAGGATGATGTGTCCTCAAATTCAACATGCAATGCATCATCACGACATCTCCTAAACTCCTCCTGACAGGTTCGGGTTCTTCCAATACAGCATTGCTTCTGTTATTTCCTCAAATTACAAGAACATCCCGCTTCATCTGTTATTATTGAGCCACTAGACATTATATAAAGATGGTGAAATGTCGAAACTAATTGCTTTTCGGTTATAATACTGCATGTTGATGCTACAGTATTTCACGCGTGTTATAAATCACTGGCTCTTAATTGGTCTGTTATGATTGAATTGGGACCGCCGGGGAAAAACTATGTTGGACACAAATAATAAAATGCAACTAGCTATAGGATTGTGCATATTTAAAATAGGGTAATGCAATATTAAAAGGGAGGAGAAAAGATCAGTATTTTGCAGCAAATTCATCTCAGTTAAATCTGGTCTAAAAAGCTTTAGGTTAATTAAACAGGTTAATTGTGACCATACCATATTTGATTTAATATTCATTCAATTTTAGAAATATGGTAGTTGGGTCAGAACTAACCACTCATATGAATGCTTGAGGGGAATATAATGTAATATATAATACACAGTTTTCATTCAAATTGGCAGCCATTTTAAACAGAAGTGTATTTACAGTATATACAAATACATGCAACACAAGTTCTATAGTCCTCTTAAAGGAGTCATATAAAGCCAATTTTTCACAAGCTAATATGATTGGAAAGTGAAATGGAATGAAATGAAAAGTTTGAAATGAAATGGAAAGTTTGTAATAGAGTTTGTTTTTAAAATTTCTTAAAGAGTGTAAAAAACGCAAATTTTCCCATCAAAAACAGCTCTTTAGAAATCACTCTGTTCTGTGTACTTCCCCTTTAAAACTTTCACGAGCGCCGCCCCTCTTTTCTGAGGCACTCTCTGAGCCTGAGGATCTTTTTTAGCCGTATTCACAGTGAAAATTGCTAATTAGCACATTATTAGGAAAGAAGATTTGCAAAGATTCATTAAAAGACATTATACTCACTGCTTTTGTAGGTGAGACTGGATCATGAATAATTCTCGCCAACATAAACGCTTTTCGATTGATCAAGGCCTTGTTTCCCTTCAGAACCAAACGTAACGTTAATCCTCTGCGTCTTCAGTCACTCAGATGTCGGGAGTAAATCACTACTGCTATGTTCATTAATACATTTAACAACAAAACACCTCAATCTCTTAGGAGTCTTGCGTGTCTCTGCGTCTCGGTTTGATGACGGCTCAATCAGGGCGGGTCTGAAGTGAGACACCAGTTCAATCTGTGTGACACGCTGCTGTCAATCAACTATTGTGGGAGTGGCCTCTTTGTGAAGTCACACCGACATGCATTTGAGAATGGCTTGATTTCAGAAGGGGCAACTTATTTTTATTAAATCAAAATAAAACTAAAACAAAATAAAACCTGTGGATCTTTATCATTGTAGGGTGGTTGTGTCCACAAACTCCCAACACACATTTCAGTCAAAAACAGCTTGAAAAAGTGCATGTTCCACCGTATGACCCCTTTAAAAAATGATTACAGTAATAATCTTAACTTTGCATTATGTATATAGTTTTTATTTGTTTTTTTGTTTTGTTGTGTTTTTTTTACTCCATTATGTACAGTGGCCAAGAGAGTGCAATGCACTGCAACTTAAGAAAACACATGCAAACAGAAAAGAATACAACACATCTTCAAATACAAAATACAAAAACATCTTCATCAGTTTGACAAAACAGGCGCTGCAAATTCTCGCAACGCAACCAATCACAGAAACGCTCTGCAAACTGCACGGACCACAACTGAAATGTTTCAGGGGAACCTCAAAAAGTGACAAACCCATCTGAGAGTAACTCTAGCTTACATAGCATTAAAATAAGTGTGTAATTCATCAGATTAGACTAATAATATCCAAAAGACCATATGATCAGGTTGTTAAAATAATCACAAAAAAAACTTACCTTTTAGTTCAGCGACAACACCTCTGCTCTGACCAAAAGCCACTGAACAAATAATCAGGTCCCAGATAGGTTCGTCACTTTTTGAGGTCCCCCTGAAACATTTCCGTTGTGGTTCGTGTGTTTGCAGCGCGTTCGTGTGTTTGCAGTGCCTGTGTTGTCAAATTGATGAAGATGTTTGCAGTTGTCAAATTGATAAAGAAGTTGCAGCCGTTTTTTTTCTGTTTGCATGCGTTATTTTTAAATTGCAGCGCGTTGAGCTCTCTCCGCCACCGTACAAAAGTGACAGAAAAGAAATTTATGATGTTATAAAAGATTCCTTTTTCAAATAAATGCTGTTCTTTTTAACTTTGTACTCATCAAAATGTTGTATATCAGAGTCATTTCTGAAGGACCATGTGACACAGGAGTAATGATGCTGAGAATTCAGCTTTTCATCAAAGCAATAAATTGTATGTATTCAAACAGAAAATTATTTTACATTGAAATAATATTTTATAAACATTATTGTTTACATTAATGATATTTTATATCAAATAAGTGCAGTCTTGGTGACCATAAAATACTTTTGAACATTTGAACAATGATTGCTGAGAAAAACCACCAACTGAATATAACTGAAAGACATAGCATTATTGTTGCAGGTGATTAAAGAACTGGATAAACAATAAGAAGCTTTAGAAGTCAAATACAATCTAAAGTCCATAACTATTTTACAACTGAGGCTTAGGGGTGTTTACAAAAGACACATTTTTAATTGTTGTATTATGTACATATGCATTCCATCTTGCTGCTTTTCAATTCAATTTCTCTGGAAATCCCTTATTAGAAAATTTACATCTGAGTAAGAGTTATTTGACAGCATTAACTATTTGAACTATTCAAAACAACATGAGAAATATTACAGCCCTAGTTGCAGTCACACATGTAGCACATTTCTCTAAAATGACGTAAATTAACTTTTAAGTTAATGTGAAGAGTTGCCTTCAGCATGCTGTATTCTGCCAAAACACTTAATTACAGCTAATCAAACGTTATTAAGAAACTTATTTGGTGGGAGCAGGATGCTTCTGTGGAGAAACTAGTAACTCTTGCAGAAATCACGAAAAGCAGCTCTTTAAAAACCTGACATGTTTTAGCTTCTAGGGCATGTCTGGGCCTTGAGTTTATTTCCCTGACCTGGACTTTAAATTCAGACATTTTTGGCTTTGCTTGCGGCTGGAGAAAAAAAAAGTACAGGTTAATACACTCTTCAAAATAAAGGTTCCTTTTGGCATTGACGCAGAACTTTATTTTTTAACATTTAACCCAACTGCTTCATCAAAACCTTATTTTACCCAGTGCTGTTGTATTTGACCAAGCATTTTTTAGAGTGTCTATGCTGGGTAAAATATGGACAGAACCAGCAATTGAGTTGTTTTGACCCAGCATTCAGGTTAAATGTTAAACTACTTGTCATGTGACTAAAATTAATGTCAGAGAACAATGAATATGCGAATGTGATATTTAATTTTTTAACACTTCTATAAATTAATTCATAATATATATATATATATATATATATATTAGGTGAAAGAGGATCAAATGATTAAAAAAAGATAAATCTGTGCATTTGAATGTGTTTGAAATACAAATAACTGACTGAGCGTTAATTAATATGTTCATCTGTAGTCGATGCAACGTTAAAATAAATTTTAAACCTGAAATGATTTTGTAAAAGCAGTGGTCAAATGCTGCGCGTATATAATAAGTAGTAAGACATTTTAGAAAGGAAAATGTAATAGTTGAAAAATAGGAATAAGGGAGAATCAATAAAATAGGAAAAAATGTATGCTTTTGTGTAAATAATATGCAATTACTGGTGCTGCGATTAATCACATCCAAAATAAATGTTATTGTTTATGATTACTTGTGATTAATCACAGGCAAAATAAACTTTTTGTTTACGATTAATCGCAGGCTAAATAAAGTTTTTTTTTTTTTTTGCGATTAATCGCAGGCTAAATTTTTATTTATTTATTTATAAAATTTTATTTATTTATTTTTTCGCGATTACTTGCAATTATTCGCAGGCTAAAATAAAGTTTTTTGTTTACGATTACTTACAATTAATCTTATCCAAAATAAAAGTTATTGTTTACATAATATTTATGTGCTGTGCATATTTAGTGTGTGTGTGTGTGTGTATATATATATATATATATATAAATACACACATACATGCATATATTTCGAAAATATTTGTATGAATATATGTATATTCATAACATTTATATTATTTGTAAATATATTTTAATATATGGACATACTTTTTTTTGGAAATGTATACATGCATGTGTGTGTATATATAAATATATATATATATATATATAATATACACAGTACACACAAATATTTTATGTTAAGAAAAACCTTTATTTTGAATGCGGTTAATCGAGTAATCCATGAAAAAGTAACTGTGGTCTGATTACAAGTATTTTTAAAATGAAATTTAATGTAATACATATACTTCATTTTTGGAATCTGATTACGAATTCGATTACGAATGGATTCTTCGTAGAACCATCAATGCCAATACAGAACCTTTATTTTTCAGAGTGTAGATAATTAAAATGTTCTTAAATGGAAAGACTTACTCACTTGAAAGGTTTAGGGGAACCCAAAATGCTTCTCCCACAGCATCGCTGTGAAAACCCCCCTTTAAAAGCTTTATTATATTCTGACTTAAGCCTGTGGTTTCTGAAAACGCCCATCGTGCTTTATTCTATACAATTGCGTTCCTATGGCTGACTCACCCGGGCAGGCAGTCTCCACATACGGCGTTGCTCGTAGTGGAGCAGTTCCCCTTCTGGAAGCGGTTGAGGAGGGAACAGTCCAGACAGGGCTTGCATTTCTGCAGGCTGCGGTCCTCTTTGAAGCGACTGGCTCTGCAGGGCACACACTGGGCATCCTCCCCATAGCCAAAGCCACATTCCTGCGAGGATTAACGGAAGATATCTCACTGCCGAGGAAGGGAAGGGCGAGGGAGAGCTGCGCTAAAGAAAAGCGCCAATGTGGACTAACAAGAGGCCGAGATGAAATAATGATCACAGTGTGTGTGTGTGTGTGTGTGTGTCTGTGAGATCTCCCCGCTGAACAAAGGCCAAGCTTCTTTTCAGAGAGTCTATCTTACACAGGCAATAATCTCCCTGACTCTCACGGGATCAATGAACAGCCTTCTGCTCCGGGCCCCCAAAGGGCTCCGCATTTGAATCAGAAAGGCCCATGGGGACGCCCATTGTAGGTTTATTTTAGAGTTTATTGCAGAGGTTTTGTCAGGCCTCTCTTCAGCTGAAGTGTGTGCGAGAGATATTGATATTGAGAGGTTTTGGTAGCATAATGCAAAAAGGGAAGAAATCCCTTTAACTAAAAGATTTAAAGAGATTAAAGATTTGGAGTTTTAGTAATGCACACACAAATATTTCAATTAATTTTTGCACAATTAAGTTTGCTTTTTCTGTTAGTTTCTAACCACCGAATCAGGAATGCACACACATTTCAATATTAAATTAAAATCATAAAACGTTATATATTTATTTAATAAATAAATAAAGGATTATGAATAATCGCAAAATACAACTTTTGCTAATTTTAAAATATGCTAAAAAATATTATTTATTAATATTAAATATACATAAATAAAAAAAGTAACATTTAATAGCAAATTTAATAGTAACATTAAAAGCATTAAACTGACCAAGAGAGACAGTAAAAAATATTTTAAATATTACACAAAATGTCTCTTTAACAAAATTTTTTTTTTAGTTTCAACAAAACATTAAGCAGCTGTTTTCAGTATTGATAATAATTAGTGCTGTCAAATAATTAGTTATGATTAATCGTTTCCAAAATAAAAGTTTTTGTCTACATTAATATTTGCATGTGTGCTGTGTATATTTATTATGTATATATAAATACACACACATATATTTCAGAAAAATGTTATGTTTCTAAATTAAATAGATTTATTTAAAATATTAATTATATGATTATAAATATAGATTGTATTTGTTATTTATATTTACTTAAACATACAGAGAACACAAACATATATTATGCAAAAAAATTATTTTGTATTCAATTAATTGCGATTAATTGTTTGACAGCACTATAACTATAAAAAAACAAATTATTTGACTGAATTTAAATTGACTGAAACGTGACAAAAGCTATACAGTAGATGCCAGTTCCTCCAAATGACTTCAGGCCTCATATTCTTTAAGGAAAACTGATTGGGGTGAAACAATACCCAGACATGTTCTTGACAAGTTTCGTGAGATTCCCCCCCGAAAGGCAATCTGTGTACGTACGTACGCAAATTCAAATCATGAAAGAAACCTGAAGAGAGGTCTCAATGTCTAGCTGTGGGGTCGAGAGGAATTCTCAGCGCTCTTGAATAAAACAAGACAACACCCATTGCATTGTTCCCTAAATACAGGCTTATTGCATTTCACTACAAGATCTAAAACTGTGCAGCTTGTGTAACAATATGAGGCAGATTGTACAGTACACATTCAACGTCTAAGCAAAACATGACAAAGAGACCACAGGGAAAGTGTCTGAGCATGACTAAATGAGGATTATCACAATACAACAGAATACAGTCATCTTTATCTAAGCAACTAGCAACAAAACACTAGTATTTTGCTCACAAATGAGACAGAAAATTAATCTGGGAAGATGTTTTTTCGGTCTTTCCTCGAACTGTGACGAACAGGCATGTTTCTGTACAACATGTTGGACTTTTTGCCACATTGAGTTTGACATTAAGAAGTAAAATGTAAGCAAACTCTTTTCCAGGCTCCAGGATCTAAACTGAAATCTTAAGTACCGCTTAATTAGCATTACTCAGATCAGCCCCTCCACCCCCCGGTCCACCCACTTCAATAAACAGTACCAGAGTCTTTCCAAAACTCTACTGACAGTAATCAATCTGGAATACGCTTGTTTGCTTTAAATCCTTTCCACATTGATATAATTCTTGGGAATCTTGCGGGAATATATTCAGCTTTCACTGAGCCAGATTTCTCAAACCGTAAGTGAAGCAAAGCTTTACGGAATTCAAATAATGCCTTATGCAACTAGCCAACAGAATTAACCAATCGTGACGTTTTTGAATGAAACCCACTAGCAATGTGACACTAATTCAAAACACAGAGTTTCCAGTCTAGTTCTGACTAAGAAACGTGTGAGCTAGAGGAACAATAGTTCGTGCAAAAATAAAAATTCTGTCATCATTTATAAACTTGTTTATGAGAGTGAATGAAGAATATCTGGAATCAACGGACGCAAATGAGTTTTGACATGAAAAGTGCAGCAAGATTTCTACTGAATGAGCTTCACTGAGTCCGACATTTTTGAATGCGTTTTCTGTACTTTTCTTATTTTTCATCCTTTCCTATCAAAATGCTTGCTATGGATGAGAAAACAAACCTATTCAGATTTTTTTTATGACAGACGAATGTTTAGTAGGCAGTGTGTAAACATGATTGAGTGAGGTCGTTTTTATTTTTTCGGGCTCAGTGTGCAATGACCTTTAGGGTTCGTTTCCCACACACAGCTACTGTATGGCTTCTGACAAGCAGGATTGTAGTGTGCACGAGTTGTCTTGATTGCTTTTAAGGTACTTTTTATAGTTCTGTATTCACAGTTTGGTTGAATGTGAATTTTCCAAAAATCTCTTTTTGGGTTCCACATGAATTTTTTTTTATAAAAGTAGACGTATATTTATTTTTATTTGATCAAAATAATTTAAAATACCTATTTTTATTTACTAGTATATAAAAATATGGTATTTTATTTTTTAAATTGTAAGAAATAAATCCTAATATAATAATAATTATAAATATAATTTTTTTCTAAAAGTAATAATAATACTGTAAATGTTAATATTGGAAAAAAGTTATAATATATTTTTTAATATATAATTTATATAGATATGTCATATATAAATTATAATAAATGTTTTGATTGGCTGTGATTTTTGGCTAATTTCATGTGTTTTCTTAGAATAAGTTTTTTGTTTTTACTTACTTATAATTTTAACAATTTCTACAAAAATACTAAGCAGCACAACTGTTTTCAACAGTTTCTTAAGCAACAAATCTAAAAAAGCATTACATAACGCATTTATTAAAACGTAAAAAAAGAGCAAATAAATGCAGTCATTGTTATCATAAACACACACTTTCAAAAACACTACAAAGTCTTTATTAACTTAAAAAAATTACAAATAAATAAAAATGAATGAGCCCTTTGTTGACATATTAGAACTCTAAGATGCCCTTAAATGCTTCTTCAACTTTATAAACAGCACAATCTGTAACTGTGATCCATTAAACAAACACATCTTCTCAAACAATCCCGTTCCCACCACTCACATTCCAGCAGAGGAGCGTCATGCGGAGGAAAGTGAGAGGACCTTGGTGGTTTGATATCACCCTGCACTATTGTTTTTTTCCCAGCTGCCCCTTCCCAAGTCAGGTCGCCCTTACCCGCCTGCATTTCCACCACACTGAGCTGGATTAGAGAAGAGGCTCATATAACATTAACGTGGCGATCTGCTTCAAACAGGGGCCTTCTTTCTACACCGCGATCCAGTTTCCCAGCTTGGGCACACATGGATTACTGGCCTGTGTGAGAGAGCCAGTGACAAGAGCTCTCCACAAAGCCTGGCCCAGGGATCAGACACTGTTAGAGCAGACCGATTTGGCTCTCTCAACACAGGCCCTCCAAAGACTGCATATAGGCTGCCTGAACAGAACGACAGCTGTTGTTGCCTGGCCGCAGCCTATATAAGACCTTCCTCTCCAGCAGGGCATGAAGGATCGGGGAGGACGGAAAATAAAAGAGGTATGGTCACTCTGTTTGAAGGCATGATGCCATTCCCGGAGAGATAATCAACAACAGAACGAAGGGGGGAAGAGAAATCTAAGAAGCTCTGTAACCTCATGTGGTTTGTCTGTTGGAGTGTGCTGCTGGGATCTTCCAGCATTTAGAAGTTGCGCCTCTACTGTCGTGACATCCTCGTAAACGCGCCACAAACAAACACGCAAGAATGGAGCATTTTTCATTCCGCGTCGCCTCATCAAGCTCTCGCTGGACCCGTTCCTCGGCTATCAACGAGAGGAACGTCTGTACTTCCTCAATAGACCACGAAACAACCATTTTTGGTTGATACACAAAGGTGCGTTTCTTCAAACAAAACAGTTGCATACGATCCTTCGCTGGCTGTGCTGATTTAAATCCAGCGGTGTGTCTCATGTGGCAAGTTCAGTGACGCAGTAATGACGATTTTCAAAGTCAAAGTCAAAGTCAAAGTCAACTTTATTGTCAATTTCTGCCACATGTACAGGACATACAGAAAAATTGAA
>JAUCNO010000191.1:11906069-11926353 GCA_032353835.1 Enteromius viviparus
TGAAACTATATTTCATTTGTTTTGGACTTGTAATTATACTGAGCGACTTTGGAAAAACATTGGCTCATTTATTATTCAGAATATTCAACAACATCCATTACTTTTAAAGGTTTTATGTTTGGACATTATGACTACTAAAAGCAATGCTTGTTTTGTTGTACATTTAATTTTGTTTCTTTGTAAATGTTATATTCACAAATGTAAGTTTACATTTAAATAAAAAAGCAAGAATAACTATTTAATTTTGTAATGAGTTTAATTTATATACTTTAACCAAAAATTAAATGTCTCACCCTCAGGTTTTTATTTTTTATTTTTGTTTTTTATGAGATATACCCTAAACAAATTTTACCTCCTGTTTAACCACTACAGAGACATCAGGAGGAGGCAGGAGGCAGCGGCAAGTGTCAGAATTACAAGCCGTGGTGAGGCTGCCCTCGGCGGATACATGAGCACCGGTGTTCGCGTGGAGCTCGTTGTTCCCAAATCGGTGAAGCAAACTTTAAAATAGGCACTCTCTTTTTTAATAAACCGCAGATTTGTGTTTTAAACAACTACATTATTACTCTAAATACTCTCAAAACTATGTTTCATGGCACAATAACAGCAGTATTTTGACAATTCTGCGGTTTTCCCGTCAAACAGTTACGTCTTGACTCATTTGCATACGGACGGTTATTGGATTTTTTCTTTCTTAACTTTTCAAAATTTAATTTTGAGGGGGCAAGACATTTATTTGAGGGGGCGCTGCCCCCTCTTGCCCCCCTGTAGAGCCGGCCTTGCGGTACGGTAATACCTCGGTATGAACGGCACGGTACGGTAATTAAGAGGCTCAAAAAAGTGGCAGAAGTGTTTAACAGTTTACATGAACACTAAACATATCAATGGCACACACATTAGCCATCTATCTGTAAACTTTGAAACAGGAACTTTACTAACAATTTTAATTACAAAAAATTATTAAACCTTCCACACATCCGATTTAAAACCTGCTTTATATTGCTAGATGAAGTCATATATCAATTTGTATATTCATTACGTCAGTGTATCATATTATCTTGCTTCTCTGGGGTCACATAATGTTATTCAATGCACCCTAATTCTTAATATAACTGTTTTCACTGATATTTTTAATGGTTTCTCTGTCAGAAAAACAGCAGAAAAGGGGGTCTGAAAAGTCACTAAATATAGCGACAATGTTGCTAAATTGGCAACACTGAGTATGACAACAGACCGCAAAGAATGATGGGCACACTTGGGCTGATGGGAAATGTAGTTCCCGCTACCTCCCGTTAGCTCCATTTGCCTGAGCAAACTTTTCTCAGAAGACCTATCATTTTATTGAGTCATACGACCACGGTATTATCGAAAAAAATTTATATTTTGGTACGACGGTATTTACAATATCATTTCATCCATATTTGTTAATAAATTCTTAAAAAATCCTACAATGTTATTTTTCTGGATTTTTGTTCTTCTCATTTTTAGTTGAGGTATACCAAGATTAAAATTACAGGCCTCTCTCATCTTTTTAAGTGGCTGACTTAAACCCCAGTCTTTTTTACCCCACTGTATAGCAGAAGTTGTATACGTGCGGTCTGGTACTCTTGATAATGGCGCTTGTCGAGGAACTTCAGCCCAGCTGCAAGAGAGCGATGACCTTGGCATTGGTTACTGTGTTATCCTGCTATAATAACAGCAGGAAGATAAGGGTCAGACTACAGACACACTATTAATAATGATATTGACGTCCTTGCCCTCAAAACATTTGACTTTAGCTTGGCCATTTTTGTTATTAGCATGAACAAACATGAAAAGAAAACAATCTGACTATACTTTACCCAATAAACTAAATCATATCCAATAAAGGCATTACGACATTAAAGCATTAGTTTATCCAAACCACTAGCAGTTCACTTAAGGTTTACTGAATTGAAATGTCAGGAAATACCCATAGTTTATTTACATTATTAGGTTTTTTTTATAGTTACACCAGGAGATTTTGGAAATTTGATCCAGGTTTGTGTTTGTTTTGTGAATTATGTGCCACTATATCTGTATATGGATTTTAATTTATTCACATTAGTCTTCATGTTTTGCATTCAGACTCTTTTTTTAATTTATTCCGTGCTTTAATGTTCACCAATATGAGCAATAACGTCATAGAATTAGATTATGAAAGGAATCGTTTATGGAGTTGTCATGTTTTATAGAAAGTGATGACCTGTATTGTATTAAGAAAGGTCAGTGACTCATAGCTAGACTGCATTACTATTAAGCCAACTGGTGGATGGAGAAGAATGAGTCATTTACTTACTTAGAAGGACATGAGAAAAGACTCTCTGTGTGTGTGCTTGCTGATGGCTTGTGTGGGAGTTGTTTCAGTACAGTCTATAGATGGCTGATTTTCAGGTAAACGGATGAGCCCTTCAAATGCTTTAAGAATCCCCTTCCACACACACTTTATGTGTTATAGTAAAAACAAACAAATAATTAAAATAATTACATTATTATGAAGCAACAACAACATATATATAATATATATATATATATATATATATTCAATGCATTTAGGGGTGTGGTCCTGGTCAAGACAATCTCCTGAACTCCAAACTGAATGTCAGAATGGAAAAGAAAGGTGATTTAAGCAATTTTGAGCGTGGCATGGTTTTTGGTGCCAGACGGGCCGGTCTGATTATTTCACAATCTGCTCAGTTACTGGGATTTTCATGCACAATCATTTCTAGGGTTTACAAAGAATGGTGTGAAAAGGGAAAAACATCCAGTATGCAGCAGTCCTGTGGGCGAAAATGCCTTGTTAAGAGGAGAATGGGCTGACTGATTCAAGCTGATAGAAGAGCAACTTTGACTGGAATAACCACTCGTTACAACCGAGGTATGCAGCAAAACATTTGTGAAGCCACAACACGCACAACCTTGAGGCAGATGGTCTACAACAGCAGAAGACCCCACCGGGTACCACTCATCTCCACTACAAATAGGAAAAAGAGGCTAGAATTTGTACAAGCTCACCAAAATTGGACAGTTGAAGACTGGAAAAATGTTGCCTCGATTTCTGTTGAGACATTCAAATGGTAGAGTCAGAATTTGACTATATATATGGTGTGGGGGATGTTTTCTTGGCACACTTAGGCCCCTTAGTGCCAACTGGGCATCGTTTAAATGCCACGGGCTACCTGAGTATTGTTTCTGACCATCTCCATCTCTTTATGACCACCATGTACCCATCCTCTGATGGCTACTTCCAGCAGGATAATGCAACATGTCACAAAGCTCAAGTCATTTCAAATTGGTTTCTTGAACATGACAATGAGTTTACTGTACTAAAATGGCCCCCACAGTCACCAGATTGAATCAATGTTGAATCTTGTTGAATCAATGCCACGTAGAATTAAGGCAGTTCTGAAGACGAAAGAGGGTCAAACATTGTATTAGTATGGTGTTCCTAATAATCCTTTAGGTGAGTATATATATGATGTCATTTTATTATATTATATAATAAATATAGTTCTAATATATTATTATTATTGTTATTATTATTATTGTTGTTGTTGTTGCTATTGTTATTTTCAGTTGTTATTTTATATTTTTTAATTTTCTGGAACAATAAAAAATTTATGCATAAAATGCATAATAAAAAAACAAGAATAAATGATGAAGGCATGATAAAAAGTTATACGATCCAATACGACTTTAATGTGATGTAACGAAATGGTTGAACAGATTTCATCAATCATAATGAAAGTGTGACATAACATTGCAAACAAAAGTGATTGTTCTAATTCAAACAAAATAAAACAAAATAAAGCTAAATAAAATGTTATATTTAATTAAATAAGAGTAATAATAATATACGTAAGAAATACCCATAAGATGATGGTTCTAAATAAAATAAAACAGTCTATATGGAAATTAAAAGAAAAAAAAATCATGCTCATGTCTACATTTTGTGTTATGAACCGCTGTTGTTATTTTGGCGCTCGGGTCACGTGATACAAATGTGCGCACGTGTAAGTGACAGAGCCGCTCATGGAGAGAGAGAAGGGGAGGGAGGGGCGCGCTGTCACACCCGGAAGCGAGTTTACTGATCCTACTATGGGAAAGACTAGGCTCTTTAATATTAATTAGCATGCTTGATTGGACGTCGTAAATTAATATTCATGAGTTAGGCCTTGGGCATAGTACGATGTGTAATTTCGCCACTCGCACAGTGTTTTATCAGATACGAAGCGTAGGCTACTTACTCTTTGTTCGCCAAGGATTGTAGGAACAGAAATTACAGTGTTGTCAGTGAAAATGGTGTTTTAATTATTTCTACCAGCTGAAATGAGCGTGTATTGGATATGGGTGAGAGAACACCGGAAATTCTTTACAGTCGCTGCTGGTCTATTATAGTGACTTTGCCATATAGAGGTAAGTACACTAAGCCAAAATGCGGCAATATTTCTATCTTCGCAGTAAGGATTTTGGCTTAACTGTATGAACATACAATTAATATATATTTACCAGTTTGCCATGATGCAACGTTACCTACGTTATTATACAAACAGCCTTCACATTTAAAGCAATGTGTTAAACTAATGGATTCGATGCCCGATCATTTTACTAGTTTAGTTATATATATATATATATATATATATATATATATATATACTTGTATCGTTCATTTCTATTATATATATATAGAGAGAGAGAGAGAGAGAGAGAAAGAGAGGGAGCGATATGTATAAAGCTTTTGGCGATCAGACTTTGTGTTTTAAAATGAATAGGCTATTTTATTGCACACGTTTTATTAATGTAGTCCATCTCGTATGAATTTAATATATTTTTTTGCAAAATAATATATATGCCATTTGCAGTTTTGTTAGGTCGTAGGTTTGTGAAGAAGGTCTGGACTTTGTTCTGAAAATAAATGTAGCCCATTTCTTTCACTATCAGCCAAAAGTTTATTTTAGTACATTTTGATATTGTTTCATTACACTATATTTCATCTATCGATATGAAATTTTCAAAATTATACAGAGTATGACTGGGCACATTTATAATGTGCGTTAGTAAACGTGCCTATTAACGTTTGATTTAACTGATGCTACTCTCTGTCTTTAGACGCTCATTAACCCGTGCCCTGGAAATAAACAGCCATGGAAAATAGTTAATAGTTATTCCATTTATAAACAACTAATAAAAGGACCTTTTTATGGTGTGCTGTGAAAGTTTAGCGAGGAGCTTCGTGATAACAGCGCCGCCAGGCAGGCATGAGCAGAGCCGATTCTGCAGAAAATGAGGATTGGACGTGAGCTACGTGCGCATCCAGGAGTAGACGACATGACATGGAGAGACTGGAAAACAAGGACCTTTTAAAAACGCACGGACGCGAGAGTATCTGTTCCCCGCAAGAGAGAGTTACCAATGGCTGCCGTGATCCTCACGCAGTGAAAACAATGGGTCTGAACGCGACCACAGCAGAGGAGCTGCTGGCTGGACAAGCGTTTAGATCTGTACCTGGGATCACGCTTCTGAAGGAGTCCAAGAGCGGCTTGCCTTTGTATAACGGTGCAGGAGTGGTGTCCCCTTCACCTACAGCAGAAGAAAGTTATAGCGAGGTTCCTGCGCAGATGCAAGGCGGGTGTTTGCATCTGAATGGACTGGCGGAGACCCCCAATGGGGGCCTCACAGCTAATGGAGATAGGACTTTGGACAGGCCTTTGAAAAAGCCTTGTGGAGATGTGCGCTTCAGACAACTCCAGCACCAGAGGAGAAAGGATGAGGAAAACAGAGACTTCGGGGCCCAAGGTGCTTGTCCCGCTTCAGGGTCTGGATCCGGCGGTTCTTTGGAAAAGTCCCATAGCCTGGACCCTGCTTTTCCTCCACTCGAATACAAAAGGAGAAAACTTGATTTGGAATCCAAAACAGACTCTAGTAAAAGCACACGGGCCATTGCGCCCCTTGCAACCAATCACCAACACAAAATCTCTGCGTCGCCCGGTCGGGTCCATCACAATGGACACAAAATTGCAGCGAACCAGGCAGAGGTGCGCTCTACTCCATCTGCAAATTGGTCTCCAGAGCACATGGCTCAGCAGTACATAGTTCCCTGCATGAAGTTTTATGGCATTTTTGTCAAGGATGGCTTCCTGGGCGAGCGGCTGGGCAGTAAGGTTCTGGAGGAAGTGGAGACTCTAAATCAAAGTGGGAAGTTCAGAGGCGGCCAGTTGGTCAGCCAGAAAAACATCCCATCTAAGAACATCCGTGGAGACCAGATAGCCTGGGTCGAAGGTAACGAGCCAGGCTGTGAAAACATCGGGAACCTCATGGCTCACGTCGATGAGGCCATCATGCGCAGTGCGGCCAATGGACAGCTGGGGAATTATGTCATAAATGGACGCACCAAGGTGAGTGAGGCGGCATATACGTGCTTAAAATTTTAACTTGTGTCCTTCCTAAACTACAACTTACTTACTTCTGTGGTTTGAAATGTGATAAAAATGACAATTTTTGGTTGGATTATTGTTTACTTTGGAGCAGTATGGTAAGACTGGGGATAGCTGTCACACATTTACTGCTGTAAACATTTCTCAGGGTAAGTTTATTTTGTGAAAGGCAATATCTGTATAGGCACAAAAAATGTAAACATTAATACTGAACAAAAAACATCTAAAATGCCTTGACCTCACATGCACCATTGGAAAATCTTGAAAACATCCTTGTTAAGGGGAAAGATCACTTCACTCACCCTCAATTACTTCCAAACCTGTATGAAGCCCTTTTCTCTGTTGAAAAAAAAATGATATATTTTGAAGAATGCTGGTAGCCATTGACATCCATTGCATTTTCCAGTGGCTACCAGCAAATACAAACATTCTTCAAAATTCCTTTTTTTCTGTCATGTTTGTAAATGATAGAATACATTTTTTTGAGTAAACTGTCCATTTCACATCTAAAATCTTCAATGGCATGTTTTAATTGGTTTTACATTTAAAATCTGGTGCAAATTTTTTATTTGTTTTTTTATTTTAAGTTGCAGTCAAATTCACTATCGATAACCAAATTTTGTCCAGTCATCTCAATTGGAATCAATGGAATCTGAAAATGTGTATCAGGTTCTTCACTCAGTTGACCAACAGACAGCTGCTTGATCTGAAAATAACATCTATGTGAGCTGTACTTTTTTGAACTTTTTTATTTTTTCGAAAAACGCTGTGTGACAACTGATTTATATGTGACAACTTTCCGGTCTCCCTTTTATTCAGTATCAGTAGATCCTAGTTCAGCCATAACTTAAAGCTCTAAACCAGCCATGTAAAACTGCATTTAGGAAGTTGTGTATAGGACAAGATATTGACTGTCTGTGTTTCTCACTGTTCCACTGATCTCGACTCTCAGCCTGAGAAATGCAGTCTTATCTTATCCTAGATTAGTGTTTCTTTGGCTTTGAAGGCTCATCTGTCAATCTCAATCTTCAGCCCATATACAAACAACATATTCTTGCTGCCACTGAAGTGCATTGCTTGCGTGTAAAGTGTGTGTGCGTGCTTGTATATACAGTATGCTCATTGTGCGCGCGAGACCATATCAGAGCTTATCAGACAAACATCGCAAAAACAAACCCTGGATCTGAAAATGAGAATGACATTTTTTGTCAGGTTGTAATATGAGTAATTGAGACTCTCTGACGTCACACGCCGTTGAGAAAACAAGTTGCTCAGTTTGTGTGTGAGTGAACATCAGCCCAGAGTGCCGCATCAGATTGCCCTGTCAGCGCGCTGAAGTGTGTCAGAGTGAAACTGCCCCTATGACGCAGGTCTGGTTATTTGAGCTTGCCAGGTCAATCCAGTGTCCAGTTATATGCAATCTTCATGCTGTGGCATTTTCCACACAAATAAGGCAGAGGAACTCATGCATATTCTCAGTTAGTAATGTGCTTGTTATGCATAAAGTGTTTCATGTACCCCACTTTATGGTCAAATTTATTTTTTTTATATTTTTTTTTTATGTTTTTGATAATGCAAAGTCTCTTTAGCTCACCAAGCCTGTATTTGTTTAATGCAAAATAGAGTAAAACCGTATTACTGAGGAATTTTATTCAAATTTAAACTGGAATTGAATTTATTTTAAAATTAGATTTATTCCTGAGGTGCAAAGCTGCAAAGCTGATTTGCTTGGTTTTTATTAGAATTGTTATGTTCAAAACATTTGTGCTGATTAATAGAATAGAATAGAATAGAATAGAATAGAATAGAATAGAATAGAAGAAACAATGATACACTACTATTTAAAAGTTTTGTGGTTCAAATCAATCACTCAGTAAAAATGCATTATTTTATTCAAGAAGTATGCATTAAATTGATCCGTAAAGACATTTATAATGTTTAAAATTTTTTGATCAAATGCATAGTAAAGGCCATTGCACACACAGACCGAAATTTTTAATCTTTATATATATATTTATCGTATGCCATATATACAATAATTGTACACAAATAAGTACTGACAATAACTTAAAATTTGCATATTAAAATGATTTCTTAAGCATCATGTGACACTGTCGACTGGAGTAATGCTGCTGAAAATTCAATTTTGCAAGAAAAAGGTTTTAAAACATTAAAAATAGAATGCAGTTATTTTAAATGCTAATAATTTTACAATATGATTGTTTTATTGTATTTTTAAGTGAATGGAGAATGAGCAGAAGAGTCTCTGTATCTGAATGCACACTCATTTTTATGGCTGCGGTAGTGTTATGAATGCAAAGCCAGATTGCACCTCAGGACCATGTGGGCATTCTTGTTGAAATCACAGCCCGTCCATTGCTGCTGCAGTTAGAAATCTGATCTGGATGACCTTTTTATGAATCTCAGGACAGTGTCAGCGTGTTCACTGCAGCTCTTTCATTAGAGCAATTGAGGGAGGAGAGGGTCTTTTCTCCTTCCTCATGAGTCTTCTTTTCAGTGGGTCAAATCAGTCAGGCTGCAGTCGCTGGCCTCGCATCGGCCTTAATCTGCAGTGAATACTTTGTAATCTGCAGTGATAGGAGCACTGCATTAGACTCGAGTGTTTTCTTTTCATTGTGACTTTTACCGTACGGTATGTCACATGAATTGCTGTTTTTCTATGCGTAAATCCTCAGAGTTGAGAAGAAGCCAGGGTTGATGTGTGACTTCACACATGTGTTCTGTCATACGTTTATGCCTGGAGGTAAAATCTCATACCTCAGACTTTAAAATGGGAAGAGTAGTACAGCAGGGTTCACATGCTTTTGTCATTGACAAAGACATCTGGCAAAAACGGCTTGATACTCTTAGTCTGAACTTTAGTTCTGCATTAAATGATTAATAAAAAACGTAATATGTTTGATTAGAAAATCAAAGTAAGATAAATCATTTCCAAAAATCTTTTGAATGGCAGTGTATATAAATTTACATATTTTCAGCAAGTTATCCCTCATATTGTCTAAATCTTTCCTTCAAAGACAGTTATAAATCAAAATGTGTAAATACACAGTGCACATTTTGTACAAGTAATGTGTAAACTATATATATTATTTTATGAATCTCAAACACAGACATGTGTGATGTGTGTGTTTACAGTCCTGCAGCATTTCTGCTCAATTTCTTCACAAAAGTTCAAATAATTCCAGAATTTCCTGATAATTTACTCACCCCCATGTCATCCTAAATGTGAATGTATTTGTTTAGTTGAAAAATAATTTTTCCATATAGTGGACTTCAGTGGGAGTAATTGTGTTGAAGCATTGGTGCAGTGGATGGGCAAGCACCGCAGGGGTATATATATATAAATATTTATATATATATATATAGTTTCAGATTCCACTTTTACGATGTGATATATGATGCGAAAAGGAAGGAAAAAAGCGAGTTTGTCAAAAGATAAACTGAAATCCAGTCAATCATAACGTACACTCCCCAGTGCATTACTCTGCATGTGAAGAAATCAACATGACATGTTTTTTTTCTCGAATATTAAAGTAAGTGTAAAGTCAGTATTAAATGTGTGATCTGAGTTTGTCACACCACAGAAAAATGTGTTATTAACCACCCAGCCAAATTTAAATGCTAAAAAAAAGTCAAAATCTTGAAATAATAAGCCTACCACGGCTCTGAATCCACGCCTAGCAAGAGAGCAATTCATCTGCTCATTATAGCTATCACTGTACTGATGTCACACTGTCAGTATGTGCATTTGGTGCTTAAGTCCACGCAGCTGAGAACAGGACAGATTCTGATTGGCTGTCTATGTTTATATTGTTCATCAGGTGGAAAAATCAGTCTGAAAATGATTCCAACAATATTGGTTCTGTGTCTTTATCATTATTGGTGTGTTGTGGACTCTGCTATTCAAATTCTGCTATATAAAAAATTGTTTTTTAACTATATATTTATCATTATCTTTATCATTATCGTTATCGTGCTTGGTGTGAACAGGCCTTTAGCCTGCTTTACTGAAGAGATGTGCATGACAATTGATGCGATTAATTGCACAACCCTAATATATTCTCAACATCTTATCTCAAGTTTTTTTGCAATTTAATAACTTTTTTCTCATAATTTAATGAGTTGAGTTTTTTCTCGAAACATTACTTTTTTGATGAAATTTAATGAGTTTAATCTCAACTTTTTTCTTGAAATTTAAGATATAATTAAATTGTATTTATTTATTTTTAATTTTTTTGTATTGCTTGGCCCTAATCCTGTACAATATATATATATATATATATATATATATATATATATGATTTTTTAAAATGACCAATGTTTTTACTATATAAGAATCTAGTGCCTCTATATCGTGAAAAACGTCTTTGAAACTTTGACCTTCAACCCACTGATCTCATTGAATTTCCATTTAAATATATGGAGAAAAGTCCTGGAATGTTTTGACTGAAGAAAGAAAGACATGAACATCTTAGAATGACATAGGGGTGAGTAAATGATCAGGAAATCTTCATTGCAGTGAACCTATCCTTTAAGGTCATAAATATGACTCATCTTTAATCTTGCAAAGTTTAAAAATGGCACAAATAAATTTGATTCTCAAAATACAGTCTTCATTCTAGTAGCTAATTCATTGTCTACATGTTTGTGTAGGTTTTGACATCAAAACCGGATAAAACCCAAGCCTTTTTAAAACATGCATGCAAACACAGTTTACTTTCATTGTCAGCTGTTTATCAAGAGCTGATGGTTATCAGTGAGTTTCTATTTATTTGAATTGACGGTTTTCATGATTAATTAGTTGTTGCAACCCTAATATTTAGGTTATCTTGGAGTGTTGATAGCACTATTTACGCTATGCTGAATCGGTTAAAGCAAGGCTATGTAAATCATCCCTGAGTGATAAAACCACATCAAAAAGATTGCAGCTTTTCCCACTGCATTAGAATGGCTCTGGTCTCATGTCTCTGTTCCTCTGGGGCCGCGTAACTCCCTCGTTTTCTCTCCAGTGCGATGATTGTCCTTGATCACCCCTCCCATTAGTTCTCTTTTTCCTCTCCGTCTCCTCTCCCGGGCCTTATCAGAACCCTTACTTTTTAATATATTACCAAATATTTTTCCCCGTTACCCTGGAAACAAGACACATAGCACGTTGTATACTGCAGAAGAATGAGCGTAGGTGCCCGTGCCCAGCTTTCTTTTCTCTAATCCAATGCTTTCAAAAAAAGACCTTGGTTTTGTTCTCATATGCATAGAAACCATTTGATTTTGGGGAGATGTGGCAGGGGGAGAAGGAGGGATCAGCGAGCACCAGAGCTGAGCTGCACCAGCCACATGGCAGATTTCATATGCCTCTCCCAAAGAGAGAAACCAGCCAAACAAAGCAGTGCTGTATTTGTGTTCATCCACGTAAGAGTTAATAGCATGAAGTCAGAAATAAATGGGAGCTTTAGGCTAAAATGTTACCGTAAGTGATATAATGTTTTAGGAATTTAAAATTCAGCCAGACATTATTGCAAAATAAACTGTCGGGATGAGCAAGTAACCGCCCAGAACATCCTGGCAGTGTGGTTGAGAGTATTGCATGAGCTAACAATTTACAAATAAATGAAATTCCGGTTACACTTTATTTTAAGGTCTGATTCTTAGTATTAAAAAAAAAACACTACACTATACACTACTGAAAAAAGGATCCATTTCCAACTCCCTTACAGTTTTTGAATCCATTCAGTTAGGGCTGAACAATACATTGCACAATATATTCATGCGCATCTCGTCAGTAAAATCTCCATCACCTGTTTTCAGATAGAGCGGCAGTTAATACACAGGGCCGTAGATCACTGACAAACTACACAATATCACGTTCATTTTTGCGGGTGATGGAGATTTACCTCTAATTAAAGGACCGGCTTTACTGATGAAATGCATGTGAATATATATATATAGTGCAATATGGTCCAGGTAGCACTTTTAGCTGCAGGTTAGCATAGATCATTGAATCTGATTAGACTGTTAGAATCTCACTCAAAAATTACCAAAGAGTTGCAATATTTTTCTTACTTAAATGGTGCTGGGTGACTATTTTTAGGTGCTGCGTAATAGTTTGTAGTTAGTAATAGTTCAAGTTCCTTGATTATTACGCTGGAATGATAATATAGTTCCTAGCCATATCGGCTAGACAATTACAACTTTTCATTTTCCATTGATCTTAGTACATGATGTAGAGTCAAGTTTTAAATATCAAAACTCTTTGGTCATTTTTGAGCGAGACCCTAATGGTCTGATCAGAATCAGGGATCTATGCTAAGCTCGGTTAAATGAATTCGAAAAAGGTAAAAACAAATTAGCCTATTTTCAAAAATAGTGGCATGTTCCTTTAACAAATCATTAACTATGTCTTTACTTCAATAAACTCCTAATTTGCTGATTATTAATATGCATAATGCTGAATATGTGCTTTATTAGTACTAATAAACAGCCAATATGTTAATAATAGGCATGCTAATAAGCATGTAGTTCATAGTAAAAGTTGGACTCTATTAGAGCTGATATTTAACAATTCTTTTGACTTTTTCCAAACTCTTGTCATACAATGTAGACACAACAATGACATATGAAATGTTGAGCAATGGAATTTTTTCTCAGTTTTGTTAAGATGCTTAGTATTTGGCAGAGATAGTTATACAATGGTAGAAGGATTCTTAGTCATTTGCAGGGATAATTACAGTGGGTTATACAATAATAGAAGGGTGTAGAGAGGAAATCATGTATCAGCATCTTATCAGCACTTTTCCTCTGCAGTGAGGTAGTTCAGTGGTACAGTGGAACTGAATGGGAGAAAGTTTTGACTGGACGGTATTCCAACTTTTCCAACCGCAACCCAGTAGACATAGATGGAAATATTTTGGAAATTCTGGGTTCCAGATGAAGCTAGTGTTCTGGTTTTTAACGGCATCATAATCTTTTTTCCATTTTGATCATGTAAGCATCATATAAAAACAATAACCCATTGGCCATAGACTTAATCAACATTATGGTTTCCAGAATCTGAATAAGACAACTGGCATATGACTGTATTAATCAAAATATTGTTATAAATATCTTGGAATATCCACCAAAATTGCTCTTGTGAAGAAGTACACTTTAGGGTATTTTTAAGTTTACAGAAATAATCTACCTTAAAAGAATATACTTAAGTGCAAACTGAACATTATTGTTTAGCAAAGAGCCTGTCTTCCAAAAAAAAACAACCCTATCACATTTGTGCAAGTAACTTATTACAACCTATATTTACATTTTAAAGGTATGACAGCGTCATGTTGCGTCTGTCGTCATGAAGTATGACTGATTAAATGCGTGTCTTGTTTAAATGCAGTGTGTAAAATTTTTACAGTGATTTCACAGTGATTAAAACATATTTTGCTAGGTTTAATTAGCATGAATGACCACACTAACCCACCCCTAAACCCGTTTAAAAAACATTGTGCAAAATCATGATTTATAGGGTTTTATGAGCACATGCTTTCTCTGAGTTCGAACCCATGATTGCATCTCATTTTATAACTCATCTCTCAGCTCTCAGCTACACCAATCCTGAATCACATGGCCCATAAAATAGTACAAAACATTAATATGCAAATGTACTGTTGCCGATAGGGGCACAATTTTAGTATACGCTCTGATGGGTCGTATTTCTCCACTATAGTATGCAATGTAGCAATTTATTATGTACAAGTACCCTTTTTTTTGGTTATGTATTTTAGTACAATAAAGTGGGCACAATACTACATGTGCTACTTTTTACACAGTTAAACATTTACTCTACACATGTACAATAAAAGAATAATAATTCTGGATAATATTAGATACAAAGAGCTACTAATTAAAGGTACACTTTTTTATGACAATCAGGATTATTTTGTAAATCGTTCTTAAAACCTTTTTTTAACTTATGTTTTATTTCTGTGGAACAATATAAGCAAGCTTCATAAGTGAAAGACATACATAATACATTATTTAAATGTAGGAATTGAAGTGTGTTGTAAACTTGCAAAAGAAAATGTTGAAGTTTGAGTTTGTTGAGAATATGCTGATCATGGTTTACACTGAAATATATATAATCTGAGAACGATGTGCATGTAAATGTGAAACTACACTTTTCTTGTACTCTGAATTTGTTGTAGTCCTGATGTTGCTGTCTGTGTGTGTGTCCTTATCTAACCCTTATGTCCTACTTATCCTCTGTGCTCTCATCATCAGGTTTACACTCTTTTATCTCAGCACAGCCTGTGCTCAATATCTACCTACTATCAAGGCTTGAAAGGATCTTACATGATCAAAACAATGAAGTTTTAAGGAACCGTTGCATGTTAACCATAAAACAACCAAAGAGTACCAAACAGCTCATTAATGACACCATCACAGCGTCACTTTTTATTTAGAAGTCTATTTAATGAATTGTCTTTAAGCTTGCTTGACCCTTAAGTGGGCATTGTGCAGTTTGGGTTTTGCATTACGTAAACTGTTTGACAAGAATAAATCAGATTTCTCAAAACAAAACACTTAAAAAAAGTAGAAAAAAATTTATTGAAAATTGGCTGTAAATATCAGAGCGATGTTGTGTTTTGGGGCATTTAGAAGCCTGTGTGTGTGTCCACTTTGGAACCCAGTTTCATTTTTGTTTTTTCTAATTGGATAATTGAGCATTTCTCTGCTCAGTTGAGCAGTATCTGTTCAGTTTGGGTGTCATAGTTGGCTTCCTGTGACAGCCTTTGTGCTGCTGCCGTTTAACCCATGTGACACGTTACCACTATGCTGTGCTCCAGTGATAAAGGCTGAGATTAGGGTTAGGAGAGTTTCTCTCTGGGGCTTGATAAAGTACTGACCATATCACAGAGCCACAGCTAACAGAGCACCCTGATGACTCGCATTCCTGCCGAAAACAGACCCCGTTAACATCTCCACCATCATCTTAGGAATGCTTGAAGTTGCGCCAAAACTTAGCTCTGCAGAAACCAAACCATATGCTGTTGGTGCTTTGCTGGCCCTTTTTCTGAACAGTCAAATGAAGATAGGAAGTGATTGGGGGTGGGGATCTGAAATGGTACAAGCAAAATTTGAACTGACGATGCCTGTTTGAGCGCCACAGCTTAACACGTCAAAGCATGTAAAATAACTACTCCACCAAGCCTTCCAAAATATATGACTAAACACATCTAAACTCTAAAATCACATGATCTATTAGAAATCATTCTAATATGCTGATTTGCTACTCAATAACATTTCTCCTTTATTATTAAAAAAGATTAATAATAATAATCCTGAACAGAAGTGTAAGTAATATTAGAATGTATGGACATTTTTCAACAACGTTTAAAAATAAAGGACAAAATGTTGAGTTTAATCAATAATATATAATGTAAAATAAGTATTATGGGTATATTACATTTTTTAATTTTAATTTTAAAATATTTTAGAAGACTTTTACTTATTTAAATAGTGTTTATTTCTTAATTTACTTATTTATAATATTTATGTTTTTAAATGCTATAATAAAAGTATTACTTAAGGTTTTACAACATTTTAAAACAATTTTGTTTTAAGAAAAATTCTTTTGTGCTTCTACATTCAATAAAAAGGTACAAATGAATAGCTTTTGACATAAAAACAGCAGTATTAATGACTGACCCTGAGAGAAATGTTTATTATAAGTTGTGTCAAGTGTCTGTTATGAAAGAAGCTTGTGTATTATATTTCACCTGACCATGAGTGTTTGGCATGTCATTTACCACCCTGATGAGTTGAAGTATTATGCCAGGAATTCGATGAGACACAGACCTGTGGTCATAAACCCTCGTAAACAACACTGTATGATGATGTGTGGCAGACATACTGTACATACAGAACCCGTTATTCTGAAGCATGAGCATGTGTGACCTTTGACAGGTGTCACAGAAAAGCTTCATCATGAAATCAGTTTTATTTTTCCCACAGTTTATTTATTTTTTTTCAAAATACCTTATGGCTACCTCTGGCGAACCCTCCAAAGAAATGCCACCCTACACCATTACTGACCCACTGCCAAACCGGTCGTGCTGGAGGATGTTACAGGCAGCAGAAGAACGTTCTCCACGACTCTGTCACGTTTGTCACATGTGCTCAGTGTGAACCTCCTTTCATCTGTAAAGAGCACAGGGCACCAGTGGCGAATTTGCCAATCTTGGTCTTCTCTGGCAAATGCCAAGCGTCCTCCACGGTGTTGGCTTTAAGCACGACCCCCACCTGTGGACGTTGGGCCCATATACCACATGAAGTCTGTTTCTGTTTGAGCAGACATTTTGCAGGGCTCTGGCAGTGCTCCTCCTGGTCCTGCTGCTGGGGGTGTCTTGCTAATTGCCTATAATTTCCACCTGTTGGAGCATGGATGGATGGATGGATGGATGGATGGATCATCTCCTCCGCATCACCCTTCCGCCCTTTTTAGAAAGTATCCACTGAACGTACACAACTCTTTTAGTTGCGTAACACAGATACGTTGTTTTCCTTCAGATCAAAGCGCAAACAACATAGACAGTTAACAACATAGTGCCAAGCCAAGGCAACGTGGAGGACATTAATTGTTGATTCGTGATGTCACATTCTGTAGTTTGTAATGATGTCTTTGCTGCGTTTCTTATACCATGAGCATCGTAGTATGCTTGTTAAGTTGAGTAATTAACGACAGAATTTTCCCTTTAAATTTACTACGCCTTTTTGCTTAGTTTACATTCTTGTTTTAATAAAGTTATAACTAAGTGAGTTGGTGTTACTTTAGCATTTAGCAATTTCACAAAATGTCTTTATTTAATTATTTAAACCCCTATCTTCTGTACGTCCAGGCAATGGTAGCGTGTTACCCTGGAAATGGAACAGGATATGTGCGCCATGTGGACAATCCCAACGGCGACGGGCGCTGCATAACCTGCATCTACTATCTGAACAAGAACTGGGATGCGAAGGTATGCGTATGTACTCTTATTGTTAGCTAATTAATCAGGAGGGGAGTCTCCTCTAATTGATTTCTGATGTTTGGTTTTGATCTGTTTATCCAGGTTCATGGAGGTTTATTGCAGATCTTCCCCGAGGGTCGTAATGTCGTAGCCAACATCGAGCCTTTATTTGACCGCATGCTCATTTTCTGGTCGGATCGACGGAACCCACATGAGGTGAAACCAGCCTTTGCCACTCGGTGAGGACACACACTATTCAGTTAAACAGTCACTCATAAAGAGCCAAATGCAATACTAAAATGTAATTCATATGTACAACGCATTGTTTTTCAGTTACTATTTATGCACAGTATTTTTAATACATTTTATATGTAAATATATGTAATATTATTAATTAAATTATTTTTACATTTACAGTTTTCATGTAAATTTAAATGTAACTTTTTTTTAGTAATTTTGTAATGTGTATGTTGTTGTTGTTTTTTTTTTTTTTACTTGTATTTTTTATTAGGTTTATTTTAGAATGTTTTGTTCAATTTAAATATTGTAGTACTTCAGCCTTTTTAGGTAATTGCCAATTTTTTTATTATTTAAGTTTTTATTTATTTTACAACTTAGAAAAATGAAGAAAGTTTTAGTTTAGTTAGTTTTATTTAACAATAAGAATGCTAGTACAATGTCTTGAACAGACCTCTTCTGTGATTATCATAATTTTAATTCATGAATTAAAATTCATATATTTAGACTATTAAGTAAAAATGTCAGGGCGGTGCAACTGACTTTCTTTCTATGTATATTCATCTACATTTTGAATATTTCTATTTTGTTACATTTATTTTGATTTCAGTTTTATTTTTTTAATTTTTAGTACTTCAGTATAATAAAATAATAAAGTTAGTTCGTTTAGTTAATGATAACAACACTGGTACAATGACTTGAACACACTGTAAATGCCATTGTTTTATTTATTTATCAATTAAAATTCATATTTTGGGAGATTAAGTAAAACATTTCAGGGTAGTACTACTGTCTTTCTACCTATCTGTATGTATATCAATTTATATTTCATAATTTCTATTTAGTTGAATTTATTTTTATTTCAGTTTTAGCAAGTACTTTAGTAGTTTTCCAGCCATAGTTTTTCATCTAATATTTTAAATTTATTATTTAAAATTGTATTTATTTTGGAATATCGACTAATAATGTTAAGGTGGTACAACTATCCATATATCATGCTGGGAAAAATATTAAAATGATAAATAATAAAATGAAAAATATATATATATATATATTCTGAATCCTTTATTATTATTATTAGTATTAATATTATTATTATGTTGAGCATTCTGTCAGATCTCAGTCATGTGGTTTGACCAAATGCAGAAAAAAATGAAAAATGATATCATAGAGAGTACCCATGACAATGTGTCCAGGTCAATAAGTCTCTTCAAATATCAGATAATTTGACCTTTTTATGAAAAGGAAAAGTTATTTTAGTCTATTAAGAATCATGTGGTAGAAACCACAGTCCAACAATTTTCGCAAAAACTCTCATCCCATGGACTGTGATCTATCCACACACACACACGTGCACTCACCTGACCTCCTCCACCGTCATTGTTCTCACAATGCTACAAACACTACAGTTTGATTTGATCCTGCTCTTCAACCGCCGCACCTGCAGCTGCTCTTCCTCAGGAAGAGCCTCTGTGTTGAACTGAGTATGATGAAACAAATTAAACGCTGTATTTGTGGCTCATCCCTTCCTAGTAAAACAATCAAAAGAAGCTCTTGCCGTTCACGTTTTACATTGCATTCTACATTTAGGATGAGGGTCATGGTGTATCAGCCCCCATCTCAGCTGGGGGGCGAGGTGGGGCACAGGAAGTACGTGCTTCCTGCTTGAAAGTGGCCGCCGCTTCAGTTTGTGCGCTTGTGCCGGTAGGAGAGAGGAATAAACAAACGAGACGCTTTACTAGCATTAACCCTTTCTGTGCCTTATCCCAACAATGATCCACATGACCCAGACTCAATATCACAGTTTCTAAACCTCTCCCTTGTGTTAAGCAGATCAATACACGGTCATCAGACTGTCTGATTGATTGAACGAATCTTTCTCTTCCAACAGCTACGCAATCACTGTTTGGTACTTTGATGCTACAGAGCGGGCTGAAGCTAAGGAGAAGTACAGACTGGGTAAGTTTCGTACCTCTTAAAAGAAACTTGTGGCATAGTCTAGTCTGTTTTCTCACTCCAGGTTTTCAGTTTTGACTTCAGTTTGAGTTCAGTGTGTTTGATTGGATATTGTTGTACTTGTGTACTCAAGCTAGTTTGATCTTTGCCATCACATGACAGGTATAAATGACATTTTAAAATATATTTTTTAATTAAGTTATTTTAATTTGTAATAATATGAATTAATAATACATGCAGATTTGGTGAACAAAAGGGGCTTCCTTCAAAAATATAAAAAAAATCGTACTTACTACAAACTTTTAAAAGGTAGTTTGTACATTTATATAAATAAGTGTGCAGTCAACCAAAACATATTTTTAATAATCTAGTACCGTAAAGATACATAATAAATTTATTTTATTTTTTATATGTAGCTTGATGAACACAAACCAAAACATATGATTATTTTAGTGCTGTCAAATGATTAATCGCGATTAATCGCATCCAAAATAAAAGTGTTTCTTTACATAATATGTGTTTATGCTAAGTTTATTTATTATGTTTATATTACAACACACACGAACAGTATATATTTTGATAGTATTACATATAAATGCATTTATACATTTTATTTTCTTATATTTGATA
>JAUCNO010000191.1:11968066-11979138 GCA_032353835.1 Enteromius viviparus
AATCAATTCGAGCGAACGCATACTACGTGATTAATATTCATGAACCCTGCAGCTCATTAATACTTAGTGCGTTTTATATTGTTGTTAGTAGTAGAATTTGTAGTAGTTTTGTTATCTTATAATTCTTTGCCCCAGTTTTTAAAGAAACATTAAATGATAAACAAGCACCACCAACAGTTAGTTTCATTAATTTAACATTTAATTTTGGTAGCATCCAAGTTTGCCATTTGATTTTTTTAGCAAGGCAATAGTAACTTTCCCTGGTAATTAGTTACTTTTAAAAGGCTGTAACTCAGTTACTAACTCAGTTACTATTTGTGATAAGTAACTAGTAACTATAACTAATTACTTTTTTTAAGTAATGTGCCCAACATTGTTAATTATCCCGTCAAACTTTCCTCCACCGCCTTAAATATTGCTTACTCCCTTTCCTCAGTTGCTGTGTTTTTGTCTTCCACCACCTTCCCCTTTCCACCACCTGAGCCAGGGGGCCAACCTAGGGGAAGGGTCTGGTGTTTTTCCGCAATCTCCGCTTCCTGCAGGTGGCAAGTGGGGACCAGTCTAGGCTCTGAGCATCTGTTAACCCTAGCCTCCTAGGGGTAAACCTCCTAGGGCTCGGGGGCCACCGAGCTCCCTGCCTGTCCCCCAGACAGTCCACCAAACAAGCAAGTGGGAACTAGTGAAATTCAGTTTAACAGTCGCTAAGTGCGAGAAGAATTAATTTAGAATTATTGAAACGAGTCCCTTTTAAAAAAAAATCCCAAGCCATTTCATGTTGATGTCAACATGAAACATTAGCATATTGCAGGCCCACTTGCAGTTTTTTTCGCATTGGTCTGAACGAAAATGCAGATTTATTCTTTGCCACTAGGTGCTGCATTTGGAGTGTTAACAGCTCACAAACACTAATATTAAAATCTGTTTTGTACCTTATATCATATTGACAACGACCATAATTTTGGTGGTATAAGAGAGCCACATGAAAACTTGTAGCTTTGCCACAAGCAGATGCATATAATAATATATAGAAGGTGCAGAAGAAGTCATTCATCCAAACACAAAACACCATCATGGTAACACACATGACACGTAAATAATGCAATAAACATTTATTTATCAACTGAAGAAGTAACATAAAGCCCAAATGTACACGACTGATAACAAAAACTATTAAAAAAAAAAGATTATTTCAGCAAATGTAGAGTGTCATGAAGGGAATTCTGGGAATATTATTTTACAGTTTTTAAATGTAAATTATACATTGGTTTGTTTTATTTATGTCTAAAAACTGTACAATTAGCATTTTACTGTAAAATTACATTAAATGTCCGGTTAGGTGTTTTTCCCTGTATATAGAATGAAATTTACTGTTAACCTATAAACAGTTTTTTCCCTTAGCATTTAACAGTTAAAATTACATTTATTTTTTACAGTGCTACAGAAAACATGTCAAATATTCAGTGTTTAGCAACTTACCTCACACTCTTTAATGTTAAAAATGAAGTGTGCTGGAATTCACACTTGGCTTCAGTGAAAACATTTAACTCTGACATCTTTGATTTGATTGGCCATCTCAATCATGTTGACACTGACATGTACTGTAAACAAATCATTCTAAATTACTTTTTGTCATCATAAAAACAAACAAAGCATGTAATGGAGCGCAGCATCGAGAAAATAAAATTATAAATATGAACATCATTTTTTCTTCTAATATTATTATTCTGCATCAGCTTTTTTTTCAATCAAGGGAAATGATTTTCAATAGTTGTAGCTCACAATAACAACATTTTCCTGCACCTCACATCAGCCAATACTGATTTTTTATTAATAATATATATCTGTGCTTACTCATCCAATCAAAGTGTGACTGTTATACTACAGATGAATGTACAACACGTTTTTTTTATTAAGTTACAAATTCTTCTAAACTCTACCTGGTCTCATGGCATAAACGTACCTTGGTGCATTTTTTAGCAAGACACAAAATACGTATAACATATAACTGCAGTTTCCAAAAGAAAGAACACTAGAGGCAGTAAAACTCACAAATGTATGATTTGATTAATAAACCGTAATTTTCACACAATTACTTGAAGAAAATCATGTTATGACTTCAAAACAATGTTAATATGATTTGAAAACCGATGCTTTTGAACGTTAGCATCAAACATGTCCAGCTATCTCTGGGTTTTCATACATGGTAGGGTTGTTCGGTAGCTTACAGAGTACAGAGATGTATTTGAGATGCGAAAAGCTCTGGTTTGAGTTTTGTGTAACTAGGGTTCAACAAAACAGTTCAAATCTGGGTAGCTGAAATGACATGGTTGCATCAAAAAATGGCTTTTTTATATCAGGGTTGGATTTGGTGTAGGGCATATTTCCACACATTATAGAGCATTAACTTTTAGTGACAGTGCCTGGATATTTGAATTCAGAACCATTGCTGAAGAACCATGTGTGCCATGAAGAAACTTAATGCACAGCAATATGTAATTATATTAAACCAATAAAGTGTCCCAGGATTCACAGAGTGAGTAGATATGTAGTTGAATATTAATGAGAATGAGTTGACTTGTAGTTGACATGTAGTTACAAAGTTACTTATAGTTAGTAGAATGTCTAAATGGACTATCGAAACAAAGTGTGACCGGCATTTCTCTTTGAAACTGCAGTGAAACGTGCAGTAAGGTACGTAAAAACAGTGTTGCACAGAAAGTGCACAAAGGTACATATTTTTACCAGGTTGTTTAAGATAGAACTTTAGTGCCTGTATGATGGGTAATGTATGATAAAACCACGGTTTGTCAGCAATCTGTTGTAGATATTGTGAAGTGTGATGATCAGCATCTGAGACTCTCGTCTGTATCATACCGTTCGGTTTTACAAAGACGCCTACATTCATCAACTCACAGGTGACAGTTTGGCCAGGTTCACTTCCTCACAGGTATGTTTATCTACTACACAAACACAACTGCACACACACACATTCACACACCTAATTGTAGCTGAGTTGTTTCCCATCAGTAATAATAGCAATTAGACAACCCTTGTAATTATGCTCTCCTCATTATACAGTTAATTTCTGTAATTACAAATCACACAGATAATTTCTTCTACTCTTTGTGTGGTTTTTCTTCAGTCCTGTTATACTATGCATGTGGTTGAGGCTGTGTGTGAGAGACAATAGCTCTGTTCCAGAGCTTATGAGCTGCCTAAACAGACAGCATTTTAAGATATCATACAAGTACTCTTGACAAAAAGGCTGTACCGATAATAATACTCTTTTAAGATACTTTCTTACAGCCAAATATATGGCAGCATAACATTCATCGCAAAATAAGGCAATCCTAGATTGCACTGCAGTATGCCTGTCTGAAAACATTAAATTCAAGCAACTGAACTGAGAAATATGGCAGTTAATATAATAAGGCAAAATAGAATACAGCGAGAATAGCATTGTAAGCTTAGCAAAAGGCTAAAGTCAAACTCTGTGCGCTTCTTCTGAGGGACAAGCTATGTTTGTGCTTCACATATAAGTTACTATTTACATAGGGAACGGTGTTGTCATTAGCATTAGCACGACAGTAGCTGATTGGTTCATTCGTGTAATTCATTTTAATAAAAAATTTGTCTCTTTAAAATCTTTATATTAGTTCTGTCAAACAATTAATCACAATTAATCTCATCCCAAATAAAATATTTAGTTTACATTATATATGTCTGCGTGCTGTGTATAATTATTACATATAAATAAATACACACATAGTATATATTTGGAAAATATATATAGTATACAAGTTTATACATTTACATATTTATATACGTTAAACATATTTGTTATGATTGCCAACTGAATGCCCACAAATTGTGTTAGAGGGTGCTCCATCTTGGATTGTTATGTTTGTGTCTACCTGTTCTGATGTATTGCTCAAAGGACTCTTATTTTGAAGTGTGTCTCTCATATTCTGTGTTCCCTTGTCTCTTTGCCCTCAGGTGTTCAACTCATTAGCTCCTCCCCCTCATTACCTCGTTAACTCGTTGTCTCGCCCTTAAAAGCAGTGTGTATCTGTATATTGTGTATTTGTAAGGCAGACTGTGGTGTGTTGAACCCAGTTGCACAAAACGGTTTCCCTTTAGTCCAAGTCTTGTGTATTTCTTTGCCTGTGTACAGACCCTGTCTTGCTCTGAATTTTCCCCGTTTGAATATTGTCTGCTTTCTTACTGACCCACGCATTCTCTTTGGATTCTTCTTGTGCCTAGCCTCCCTTATACCTGTTTGCTGATGTCTGACCCTGCCTGTATGACCATGCTTTCAAATAAAGGTTTGCAATTGGATCCACACGTCTCAGTCACCTACGTTACAATATTTAATATATACACATATTTTCTTAAATATATACATGTATGTGTATTTATACAATACACAGTATACATATTTATCATGTAAACAAAAACATTTATTATGGATGCGATTAATTGCAATTAAGCTTTTGACTACAGCACTACTACATATAAAATATGTATTTTTAATTATTACTGTATAAACACACCATTTGATATTTACAATTCAAAAGTATGGGGTTGGCTAGATTTTTTTTATGTTTCTAAAAGAAAACTCTTATGCTCACACAAAGACTGCATTTATTTGGTCAAAAACCTGTAAAAACTGTAATATTGTCAAATATTTTTACAATTTAACATTTTTCCAATCTCCACATGATCGCTCTGAAATAATTCTAATAAGCTCAATTGCTGCTTTAGAAATATTTATAATTACATTAACGCTAAAAACTGTTGTGCTGCTTAACATTATTACAATATTATTTTTTGATGAATAGAATAAAAACAATGTTTACTTAAAACAAAAATATATTTTAATTATTTTTACTTAAATATTTTAACTTACTCTTACAGTTCATCAATATAATGCAGTCTTTCTTAATACAAGCTTTCATTTCTATCATACAATAATATGATAAAATCTTTAATTATATATTAAAATCTAATCAGTTTATATATTTTATTATATACATTTAAAATGTTAAATGTCCCTTTAAATAGTGAGAACACAATCTGATAGCAGCTGTCAACCGCTTCTTTTAAGTCGCAGCAGATAGCAGACAGCAGGCAGCTCACCAGGCTTTGAAACAGAATACAGAGACCAACAGACAAAAACGACAAGCAGAAAAAGAGACATTCGCCCAGGTATTTTAACAGGACTGAATGGCTTTGATGCTGCAGGTATAATGAGGCTCACAGGCGGGCTACAAAAGGACCATCTCTCAGAAACAGACATCCTTGGTCTGGCCACTTGTTAACAAGCTTGAGCGCAGACTCTGGCTCTTTTGTTCGTCCCCGCCGGCTTCCACACACTGGCAGTGGCTAATTGGCTGTTAGATCTATTGTTCACTTTACAATTGAGATGAACCTATCAGAGGATGTAATGAATGACTGAGCGTATTTAAGAAGCCAAATGACCCTGCTCTCAAATTAAACTCAAATGACAGAGACCCCTCTGAAAAGAGACATATGAAAGGAATATGTATCCAGACGATGGCTTTGACAGGGGTTTCTTCTCCTGCAATCTTTATACAGTCTTGTATGCTGCAATAAGTTAGTAGTGAACTAGCAAATGCATTATTTCAGATGAGCCGTGTTTAACTCCGCATGACTGCGAGTGATTACTCCTGTGGCGCAATCTCAATTACTTTTCTGTGAGTGTGTGTGTCGGTCTGTGTGTGCATGTGTATGCGCTCTCTCTCTCTTTCTCTTCTCTGGCAATTTTCGACGTGAGAGTATCCCAAGCGACGTACGCAAGCGACCTATAAGACAATAATAGCCTATTCCATTTAAATTCATAATTTAAATTAATAACGCATTTGTATTCATCGACAGGCCGCCACTGTCATGTTGGGACTGAGTTTCGCTGTGGTTCACTCGAAGCCATCTCCTCTGTTAATGGCATCACAAATACAAATCGACGTCAGGATTGATGCTGTCGATGAAAGCCTCGTCTAAATCTGCCTCAAAAGATGAGAGATGTAGTGAAGGAGCTGACAATTTCCATTGCTCACCTTTTTTCCTGTGCACTCAAAGTATCTTCAAAATATGGACAATAAAAAAGGAAAATGCATTTAAAAATAACCAAAAATGTTATTATGTAAATAAATAAATAATCAGGAAAAAATTATAAAAATTAAACTTTATAATTATCCCTATTATATTTTATGATTATAAAATCCCATTCCATGTAAATTAAAGAAAAGACCATTTTTGTTCAATACTGCAACATTGCACTAGTTATTTCATAATGTCAAAATAAGAAAATTATGAATGCAACTAGTGGCAGATTAATTTTGTCTAGAATTATTATTGTTTTTCATTTTTTTATTTATTTTTTATTTAATATTTATAAATAGAAAAAATGCTTATATTTCCTCAATTTTGTTAGCAAGGTTGAAAAAATTGAACTGCATAAAAAATAAAACATCACATTATAGGTTTGGCGATAAACATTTCATGTAGTTTAAGGTTATTAAAGAGTTTCTGACCTACTTCGATCCTCATTTTGCAGTAAGTATAGGCTATTTTGCATATTTTATTCTAATGTTTGATAAAAATATCTAGTTTGTCCATCCAATCTACTCTCTTTCACATAGTAGGTAAACGTCACTCCATTCTCTGGGTGTACTGAGCACACTCACCCTTGTTGCAGTTGTTCTCTCCCTCCATTAGAGGGCTCCAGGGTGGGTCTCCCTGGCTGGCAAAGTGTCTCATGTGCAGGTAACTGATGGTAAGGCGTATGATGGAGGCCTTGTCCAGCTGGCTGGTAATTGCTCCGGGGAGGGGAAGCATCTTCGCCAGCTCGAAGAACTCAAAGTTCTCCTTACCCCGCCGAGAACGAGCTGCATTACGCGACTTCTCCTTCCTCAAGTTCTGCAAGCTGGGGAAAAATAAGACAGGAGAGAAAAGAAGAGCATAGGATGAAACTGTGACAGTGAAATTGTACAGTAGCGTTCATTTATTCACTGACGTTTTATTCATCATTATATAAAAGGTGTGGTTTGGATTCAGGTATGAACCAGAAATGAGAAACTATTTATTATTCTATGTATGTAATATATAATATTATTTGATAATATATCTAATAATATCTAATATCAGTTTTGGCCATCAGTTATTGTCTAATAATAATATAATATAATTGTAAAATAAGATCCAAATATCTATTATTAATCTAAAATAGTCAACAACACAAAAACATGCTGTAGGCTTAAAGAATTATAAATATATTTTCCAGAAAAAATAATAATAAATAAATCAAACAATGAATCATTTAAATAATAAATATAATCTTGTATTTGTTATGAGGATATATGACACTTATAATTGGTTTTTAGATTTGAGGAAGTTTGCTTGAAAAGGATTGTTCTGGGAGTCCTTTTTCAACACATAGTAATATATATATATATATATATATATATATATAAATGCATTTTTTTTATAAATTAACGAATGCATTATATCTTTTTCACTTGTGTCGTTTCAAATGCCAATTCTCATTGAAAACGAATTGGTTTCAATTCACATCGAAAATATAAGGGGTCAGTGTGAACACCCAACACAGTCTCACAACTAATTCGTACGTATTTGACAAATCGTACAAGAGTGAGTTTGTACAAATTTTTACAAATTAGCACAAAATTGCCACCTCGTACAAATTCGTATGACCTCAATTGTGTACCTCACTCGTACAAATTCATACGAATTGGCAACTCGTAAAAATTGTATGAATTTGTGTGAGTGAGGTAAAATTCATGTACGAAGCCTATAAGGCTTATTAATTATGTCATACATTTCAGCTTTTTTGTCAATAAATTTCAACTTAGTTTCATGAAAACATATTTTTCCTTTTAACCAATATTAATCTTAAAATTGTCATCCATATTCTACAAATGTTACTACAGGATATTACAAGCTTTAAATTAGTTTTAAGTTGCGATGAAACAAAAGTGGTGAGAGATTTTTTTTTTGTATCATTAAGATAAGATTATCAATTAACATACCATTCATTGTTTTTGACTGAATATGGGAAGATCAAAATGAAAACTTGCAGCTTATCGCAAGAAAGGAGTGGTTTTGATTGGATGAAATTATAACAGAAGTCATCCATTTCATCAAAAGTTTCATCAGAAGTTCGAAGTTATGACATTTTGAAAGGGTCAAAAAATATTTTATACAATGAAACATCAGATCGAAAACGGTGAGATATTATTTCATGGCAATATTTTCTGGCAGAGCATTCACCGGAGAGCGAAAATAACTGATAAGCTGAGACTCTGGATCTCTTTCTGAGCGTGATGGCTGGCCTGTGATCAGGTTCACTAAAGCTGGTGGGAGGCATGATCTTACATCAGAAGCCCTGCACCAGCATCCAGCCCCAATCCAATGGCTGCGTTTCTTTCCCAGGCTCCCTCCTGGGTGGTGAGCCCCAGTCTTGATTGAGGGATCAATGGAGGGAGGGGTCGTCTCGGAGGCAGGCCCAGGTAGCTGTCGCTCTGATTGGATATCGACTCGCTCTCAATGGGGCCTGAGTGGAGGAATTATGTTGTCACGGCGACTCTACAATTTGTGACTGCGCTCCGAGACGAAGCCGAACGCGACTCTCTCGCTCTCTTTCTCTGTCTGTGACATTGATTCTCATTCATCCTGCAGATGCAGGGCAGTATGAGCATGGGAGGGAGGGACCGTGTGGAAAAATGTATGTGTGTGTGAAGAGGGGGATCCACAGAATAAAAGGGAACTGCCAAAGAGCACGCACAAAAGAGTCAGTTCCTCAAATTGAAAAGGGACTAATTTATTTGTTTAGACAAGACTGTGTTGTTTTTTTAAGGGAGTTTGTCTATATCAGGGTTTCCCAAATGGGGGTTTGTGTGTTGATGAAAAGCTAAAATGAACTGTACAGAATGTAAAACTAAATTAAATAAATGAGGATTCAAGATGACTGTTATAAATCTTAGCGTGGTTATTTAATCAAACGCTGTGATTTGATTAAATAACTATATAGTCTGATGCACTGCATGTAAAGCGAGTAGATGTTGGTTTTTCCTCATTGTCTGACAACTTGACGGTTCACAGAAATTGCAGTACATTACTACATGTGCTCCAAGCATTTGGGAATGCAGATTTGCTTTGTTTATACATTCACATTACAATAAATCTCAGCAGTATTCTGACAAATTAAAAGGTAAAGGACTTATTATTAACCGACTGGGGTCAGCAAAGGCACCGACAGGAGCACTTGCATATTTTCCAGATGACAGAGTAAAGAACTTAAAATGGTCACTTTTGATTGGACACATAAAAGTAATACCTCACTTGCCTCTTCAAAGAGTCTACACGTTTATTTGTGCATGCCCACCATATCAATAAAACTTTGTGCTTTTGTAAAAAAAAAAATATATATATATACTGCGTATGATGTTTATTTGCCAAAACAGGTTTTTTTTTTGGTGTTTGGTTTTTATGTTTGTATTATCTTTTATTGTATAAGCTGTATATATATATATTTTTTTTTTTTTTTTGCTTTAGCAAATGGAATTTATGTTTGTATTATGTATATGTGTCCTAGAATTATTGAAATATAAAAATTAAAGTATCGTACTTCAAATAAATCTAATAATGTTTGGTTGACAGAAACGTTTCGGAAGCCCTGGTCTATATCACTGAATTGTATTTGTTTTGGTAGATCGGTGCTTTGGCCCTGTGAGATTTCTCTGTGTGTAAACAGCATTGTTCAAGTAAAAAAGTCTCCAAGAACATCTCATCGTTGTACTAAGACGACCCTGGAGGGTTCAATCAATACGGAGGCATTGATTCTGTTTAGTTTTATATCCTCCACAGCTGAGCAGACATTAATAATTCTACTAAAACTTAGTTAATCTCCTGCTAATGGATCCAAACCAAGGGCTTGCACTGAGCTGTGACAGAAGTGGAAGCTCGAAAGAGAAATGGAATTGTTAGCTGTTTGTTTGGGAAGGTTCTTCATTTGATGCATCAAGGTGTGTGTGGCCCCATTATAGAAGCAGCACTGTTCACATAATCAAATCAAGATATGGATATTAGTGCATAAAGACTGCTATATAAATATGTCGATAGTTCTGTGTGACTCTGCTTAAATGAGTGCTGGATTTTCTTATCAAAATAAACATTTGGTTTAACATAGAATCAGTTGTGACAGAAATATAGTAGTTAGTAGTAGAACGTAATTCTCAAAGTAATAATACTTATTTTCATTGATTAAAACTGCATTTTATTTGAGAAATTAGAATTTAGTGTTTAAATGTAAACATTAAAGTATGTTTTGTATTCGTATTAAGTATCCATAAGTAATCCAAGAAATTTAAGTATGAAAAAAGCCCCAAAAATGAATTTGGATAAGAAAATTATGCGTTCGTTTGAAGGTGTGATTTTTCTCACCAAGGTAAGGTGGGTGGTTTGGCGAGGAGCCCCTGTAGGAAGTCCCACTCCACGCTCACACACTTCCCCTCGCTGACGAACGGCATGGCCGCCATCACGCCCCCTATGGGCCGCCACCTCTAACTCAGGCTGTGATTGGCCGAGGCTATGTCAGTCCGAGACCCCCAACAGAAGAGCTGAAAGATAACAGAACAGGAGGGAGAGACAACTGAGTATTGAAATACTCAGTATACTGAGTATTGAAAACAATCAGTGTCAGAGTAGTAATTTGGCACAGAGCACAAAACACATCAAGTCAAAGTTAAGACCAAGTCCAAATGCTCACTATGAAATCATAGTCTTGGTGAACAGTCCTGAAAGGTTTCATCCTATTTGGTCTTGAGGACCACAGAACTGAATAGTAGTATTACTTGCCTTAGCAAACACCATCATATAACCAATAATAGGTCACTGATTTAAGTTTCCATAAACCTTACATATAACAAGTCACTTCGATTTTTCTGTGAAATGATTAATCATGATTAATAACATCCAAAATAAAAGTTTTTTTTTGTTTAAACAATATACATATGTATGTAGATCGGAAGAGC
>JAUCNO010000191.1:12020880-12050566 GCA_032353835.1 Enteromius viviparus
CTTGAATTTAATGCGAGCTGCAATTGGGAGCCAGTGCAGGGAGATGAAGAGAGGTGTGACATGGGCTCTTTTGGGCTTGTTGAAGACCAGTCGTACTGCTGCGTTCTGGATCATTTGTAGAGCTTTGATGGTGCTGGAGGGAAGACTGTCTAAAAAAAAATGTGTAGAACCCTGAGCTTGACGTCCGGCTCAACTCCCGCTTTTTTTCTCTTTTTTGATTAATCGGACGATTAAAAAGAAAATTCAATTCAACGTTTCACCTAAAAGTCCTGTTTTTTTTCCTCTATTCGGCATAGGAAATATGCCAACATGTGTTCTTATATCAGTGCTTTTCTGTGTGAAGAATAAGAGACCATCTCCTCTTCAGGACTGATCTATCTGATCTGTATTTTAAATCAAAAAGGACAAACGCATTGAGACCAATTTTTTTTCTTAATGAAGATACTTTTTGTCACAAAAATACATTTATAGAATTTGGTGCTTGATCTTACATTCATTAAAAAAGATTTTTTTGACATTTTTGATAAAAAAAAAAAAACGTTTTTAAAGAATACAAAAGACATATTCATCTTCATCACAAGAAATCCAGCTATCAAAAAAAGAAACAAAACAAAAAACAACAAAAAAAAAGTCTAAAAATGTACCTCCCAATAAAAAAACAGACAAACATAAAAACACTGACTTACATACATATGAACAAGCATAAGCCATACAATCGGGATGGAGAATTGGTTCAGGTCAAATAATTTCCTCTGAGATTGTGAGATGGAGAACAATCTTCAGGGCTGTTACATCCACTATGTGCCGGTGAGTCCTTGAGTTTGATCACTACTGAGCTGTTTCTCTTCTGAAGACTTCTTTTTCTAGACAATAAAAGAGCAGTACAAGTAATTTACTTCCAGAACAATTCATCTTAATCAGTTCTGTCATTATAAAGGGTTTCTGTCGTTTCATAAAGACTTTTTAAGACTGAGTAAAGACCACTTAAGAAACAACAGCTACACTTCAATGTTTGAAAACACAACTTCCAACCAATCTCCATTACTTTTTAAAAGAGGCAATTCTGCTTTTTTTTTCTTTTTAGCAACTGTGTTCCACTTCTTTCACCAATTGTACCTTTTTGTGCACTGCCACCTCCTCATCTGGAAGAGAAATAGGAGGATCATCAGCCACTATCTCCTCGGTTTCCTCATCTCTCACCTTTTTCTTCTTTTCTGTGCATCATTTCAGTGGAAAAGGAAACGCATACAAACAAAAACTGAAAGCAGCAATAAAATAAAGCCACAATCCAGGATTTATATATATTTGATCACTTACTCTTTTTCTTCTGACTTATTTCTACAGGAACAGATGCTGCTTCTTCGTCTGCTGGTGGTTGAAGAGCTGCATTTTCACTTTTCTTGCTCTTCTTCTCTTTATCTTTCTTGGCCTTCTTTGGCTCTGGCATGGCCTCCTCCGGTGCTGGGACGTCACAAGCATCTTCCCTTTTCTTTTTTCTTTTTTTGGAAGGAGTTTTTAGATCGTGACTAGAGGTTTCATCATCTCCCAAATCTTCCCCTTCTACAGTCTCAGCTAGAGATTGAATACTTTTTAAAGGCGTTTCTGAAGCAACGTCATTCAGGATCTCCACGTCCTCGGCAGCTTTGATTTTTCTGTTTTTTGAAAAGCTGTTTGTAGAGTTGGGCTGCAGGAGATCAGCCTCCGATGTGGCTGTTTTGAGCTTCTTTCTTGTCTTTTCCTCCACGCCAGATTCTTCTGTGCTTTTAACTTTCTTGACTTTAGCTATTTTTAATAATGTTTTAGGCACGATGGTTTCTGACTGGCTTTTACCGTCCTTTTGTTTGTCTTTTTTAGAGATAGCGTTAGGTTCAGAAGACTGCAGACAGACATCAGCTTTCTCAGACGTTTCTTGGTCAATCTGAGAAAGGCCTTCCGTTTTCTTAGCCTTTACCTTCTTTGAAGGTGTCTCCTCAGAAACAGGTTCTAAAACACTTTTAGGCTTCTTGATTTTTACTTTTTTTAATGTTTCTGACTGGCTTTTTCCGTCTTTAAGTTTGTCTTTTTTAGAGATAGCGTTAGGTTCAGAGGACTCCAGAGAGACATCAGCTTTCTCAGACGTTTCTTGGTCAATCTGAGAAGGACCTTCTGTTTTCTTAGCCTTTACCTTCTTTGAAGGTGTCTCCTCAGAAACAGGTTTAAAAACACTTTTAGGCTTTTTGTTTTTTGCTTTTTTTAATGTTTCAGCCTCTGTTGTTTCTGACTGGCTTTTTCCGTCTTTAAGTTTGTCTTTTTTAGAGATAGCGTTACGTTCAACCGACTCCAGAGAGACATCAGCTTTCTCAGACGTTTCTTGGTCAATCTGAGAAAGACCTTCTGTTTTCTTAGCCTTTACCTTCTTTGAAGGTGTCTCCTCAGAAACAGGCTCGAAAACACTTTTAAGCTTCTTGTTTGTAACTTTTTGTGATGCCGTCTCTGATTGGTCAGAGGTCGCATTAATCACAACGTTAGTTTCTAGCAGCTTGCTAGCAGCTTTCTTAATCTTGTTCACATGTAAGGCACTATTGTCAGTTTCAACATTACTGGCTTCCAACTGGCCCTTCTTTTTTTTAGCCTTTTTATATGGAGTAATACTACTGCTCTCAACTTGCTCTGAAAAACTGTTACTTTCTTTAAAGTTAGCTCTTTTAGAAGTCCTGTTGGCTTCTAAATTTGATTCACCAACCTCTTTAGTCCTTGTGAATGAAGAGTCCATTAGTCCTAAGAGTCCATTAGTTTGATGTGCTTCTGCTGTGTCAGTCTCATCCTGAACAGATGAGTTGGTAGCTTTAGCTCTTTTAGGAGTCTTAACCACTTTAGTTCCCGAGACACTACTATTCTTCTTATTTCCAGCCTTTTTGGATGGTGTTTTAACTTTAAGATGTTCAGAAACTGCTGCAGAATCTTTGTCTTTTAACTTTTTTGAAGACATCTTAGATGCATCAGCCTTTAAAGGATTGGCAGTCGATTTCTTGGCTAGTGTACTGGACTTTCCTTTCTTGGCTGGGTTTCCTTCTTTTTTAGCTCTTGCTGGCTTTTTTGTGGTCATTCCCTTCACCGGTGAGGAAACAGGAGATTTCTCAAAGATGGAGAGAACATCCATCTTCATTCGATCAAGATCTGGTTACGACAGACAAACATCAATAATCATATTTTAAGTTTCTGTACTAATCTCATGTAAACACCTCTCTCCAAAAAAGTAAGACTTTTATTCAGCAAGGATGCGTTGGCATTTATAATGTAGTATAAGCATTTGTTATGTTGAAAATATATATATTTTAAATAAATGTTGTTCTTTTGAACTTTTTATTTATCAAATAATGCTAAAAAAAATGTTTCACGGCTTCCACAAAAATGTGAAGCAGCTTTTTTTCAATATTATGATAAATTGTCATTTCATTTTCATCAGCCATTCCTCATCTTCAGAGTGACATGATCCCTCAGAAATCATTCTAATATGCTGATGCATAAGAGTAATAGATAACGTTTTATGAACATTAAGTAAACTCATTACTCCAGTTCACTCAGATGAATTATATTTCCAGTGTTTGTCTCACCTGATAACTCCGAGACCATTTTCTTCCACTTCTCCACATCTAAACTGGAGTCTGAGTCTGAGTCGTTCCCTGCTGGTAATGGAGACACTGACTTTTTTCTTTTTCTTGGTTTTGTCACGGTTTCTTTTTTCTTCTGTTTCTGTGGAGTGGTGTAAGTGATGAATTTGTCAGGCGACACATTTGTATGGTGGCTCGGTTAAGTTTGGGGAAAATATTTTGGTCAGTTTTAAATCAAATACCTTTGATTTTTTCTCCAATCCTGGGGCTTTCTTGTTCTTCACAGACTTCTTTGGACTAACTAGTTTCCATACACAAAAATATAAATAACTACCACAGTTCAGCTTTAACCTAGAGTGTGTGTACCTATTTAATAGAGACATTTTACCAAATATTTTAATTTGTTCAAGATCCAAGATTTAGATTGTTTCATCATCAAATTTGGAGAAATGTTGCATTACATCACTTGCTCATCAATGGATTCTTTGCAGTGAATGGGTGCCGTCAGAAAGAGAGTCCAAACAGATGATTAAAAACGTTAATAATAAATAATAATAATAATATGAAATAAAAATAATCCATCCATAAGCTCCAGTCAAACCAATTATTGTCTTGTTTCTTAAAACAATTCACAAATCCATCACCTCAGGCAAAAATATTAATCCATAACACTTCCCCCGGTGAAAAATGCACATCTTTTATGGTACTTTAACCATAAACAGTATTTGATCTGAGCAGATTTCTCTCTAACTGAGGCGAGATGACTTTTCCACTGGAGAAAGTGATAATATGGACAGAAGAAATGGTTTTAGTTAAAAAATGTCAATAATATGAATGTGTTTCTATAAAAGACACATCTTTACATTTCAAATTATTCAACGGTCTGAACTCACGTGGATTATTGTGATGTTTTTAATCAGCTGTTTGGGCTCATTCTGACGGCACCCATTCACTGCAGAGGACCCATCGGTGAGCCAATGATTTAATGCTAAATTTCTCCAAATCTGTTTCCATGAAACTCATCAACTAATCTCAGATGGCCTGAGGTTGAGCACATCTTTAACAAACTTTAAGAAAGATTTGTGGCAGCTCCAGATAAATGTCAGACAAAAACATTGCTCAAACACACATTACACAATATAAAGATTGAAATGAACTAGCCATGTACCAGCAGAGGGGGCTGTGATCTTAGACTTGGTTCCTGACTTTGTCTTTGCAGGACTCTTGAGTTTATCTGTGGATTCAAAGAGTTTCAATTGGTCTCTTTTAATATCAGCGATCACTCCATATGAGTTTAAAATTGTTGGTTTCATGTACATGTTCACAGAGTGAATCTTCTGATTGATTATATTCAGTAAAGCCCCTTTTGCACATACCATCTCCATCATCTGAGCTGAACGCATCAAGTTATATAAAGGGAGAAAAATTATAAATTAGTTTGGAACCATTTTAGTGAAGCTCACAACATATGAAACACACATGCACCGTTTTACCTTGCCCACTTCTTAAAGATCTCGCTCAAGGATCCTTCCACTTCTTCAGTCTCAACCTATTGACAGACATATTTAACACAAGCATTACATTAATTCAGACAGCAGCACATCACAAATCCGAGCTCGTCTGAACAAATACAGCACTGTGAACTGTTGCACTGTCCTCAAGAGTGTGAAAATCTACCACAGGACAAAGTTCATTTCCACCACATGCACCAGTTTTAGAAGCTTGTTTCCTTCTACTTCAGTCATTTTTAACGCATACATTCAGCTTGTACCAACCACAGTGGTGGAAATACAGCTTTAACTAATGCATTATGGACATCTTGTAGTATTGTCACTAAGAGGTAGTGATTTAGTGTGCTCTGAAGCGATGAACACCATAGAAACTAGTATTCGTAAATGCATCGGATTGGTTCGCGCCTGAAATGCATTATTTTTAACTCCTTTGACATGTTTCAAAATGCATGCCATAAAACAGTTTCTTGATCTAAAAGCATGCACCCGCTCTCTCTCTCTCTCTTACACACACACATGCTGTATAAGTTACACACACGCGAATAAATGGATCTACACCTGGGGCGCGTGCTTTCTCAGCACGTTGGCTGCCTTCTGGTGGCCGTTGTCCTTTAAATGGTGATAAATTAAATTTAAAAGCTCGTCCTGCGAGGCGTCTGCAATATTTGAGGTCATGTTTAAGATGGGGATACGTTTAAATAAAGGTGCGCGCGAAACTTATGAAAAACTTTGCAGCATGTTTCTATTTCCGCTACGTTTGGGCAGCACCGACATGCGCATTGCTTGACTCTGACCCCTGAACTCTCCACAGCTCGCACTGCTTTCTGGGAAATGTAGTTCCTTAAGGTGTTATCAGGTTTCTTGGAATATTAGAGATTTTTATGTCATCTTTGTGTGTGTTATTGTAATAAATATAAATGACACTTATATTAGTGTGTTTTATTGCCATTTTATCTCTTCTTACAGGTCCTAGTGCAATTTTACACAGCACTGTTGTGAGCTTTAATGAAATAGTTAGTCATATATAGTTAATAATACAGAAAAAATATATTATAAGGATATTTTAATAAAATATAATTAAATAAATAAGCGCACATTATATATAATATATAACTTAATGATATGCATTTGATTTTATTAATGGTATATAAAGTGTTTGCATATCATTTGATTCACTAAGAATGCATACAATTAAAAATCTAAACTATAAAATAACATATACTAATATAAATAAAATACTTATAAACATACTTATAACATATACATAAACATAAATACTAAGAGTTAAAACGCACTAAACACTAGGCCATAACTCCTTAACTTTTAAACGTTTGTAAGAAAATTATGTAATTTAATTGTATGCAATATGATATTATTTCCAATATTAAATGCCCAAGAAGCACCAGCATGCATTTTGATAGGTCTGAGAGACATCACAACCAATGTAGATATTGTGGTGTGTCTTGAACATGAGCAGTTCACTGGGGTCAGGATCCTCATCTGATTTCAGAAACAGCAGAGTCAGCGTGTCACATCAGGAAAAACATCTCTGTGTAAGTGTTAAACCACAAACAACCGCTGCTCTAACGCCCGGCTCCGACCAATCAAGACCAATCAAATCCAGACATCCAAACTGGGCAGTGTGGTGAAATGAGTGTGAGCAGGTGTGTTTGGATTAGGGTTTGAGCTGTGGAGTGTGTGAGCGCGTGTATGTCTGTGTGTGAATATGTTTATTTTAGAGCAACTGGTGTTTACATGTTCCTCTAAAGAAGAGTCAGGGTGGGAAGAACAAACTCAGATAAACCCCAAACACAACTGCAGTTTCAAACTTTCACAACTATATGATGAAACTGATAATTGCCTAACATTTGGCTCTGTTTGCATGATTAATGAAGGGGAAAGTCTTCCTAGCTCTTCGGGGTGATGGTAAGTAGTTCAGGTCAGCTGACAGGAGGAGCAAGGTAACTAGTGTTCACAGAGCTCCATTCATGAGTATCTGAGGGGAAAAAGAGTTTGTAAATGGTTTTGCCAGGGGGTCAGGGTTTGGCTGGTTCCTCTGCTGGTAGATGCTATAACTATGCAATCATGTGTGCATAGACTGTTTCCCTCTTGACAGAGAACTGCAGGACTTTCTAAGCCAGTCACCTGAGCAGTGATTGTCATATGACTTATGATACCATTTTCAACAACAACAACATGCACCCAAATGATGTATTTTATGAAAAAAAAACATTAAAATATTATTGCAGTTTCTAATTTTGGTTTTCTATTTTAATATACTTTAAAATGTAATTTATTTCTGTGAAGCAGTGCTAAAATTGAATCAGCCATTACTCCAGCTTTCAGAGTCACCTGATCCTTCAGAAAACATTGCAATATGCTGCTTTATTATTAACAGTATTGTTTTGGGACCTGTGATACTTTTTTCAGTATTGGTCAGGACCCGCTCAAATCTTTTTTTGCCTTTTATTCATCACAGAATCCTGAAAATAAAAAATCAAAGGCTTCAAAAATATCAATAGGCACAAACATTTCCAACATTGATTAGAAATCAGCATAATTTCTGAAGCATCACATGGCACTGGAGACGCGAGTATTGATGCTGAAACTTTACTTTGTGAGCGTGTGCTGCAGGTTTCATCTAAAGTTTCCCCAGGTAATAAATGAACACACATTCCACAAATCTAGCTGTTTAGAGGTTTGACCACCGCTCAACTAGCTTCTGCTGAAAACTGCTTAACAGCCACCCCTCGTTTCACTACTGGCCCCTCTCAATCTACAACCACAGCTTCTAGATGTGTGATCGGTTATTTATACATAAATATTACTTTCAGGGCAGGGTGACATTAGATCCACACAATACTCCGTCACACTCTAAATCAAACTGAGAATATGAATTCTAAAAACAAAACAAAAGACTAGACTCAAAACAATCGTGTTTCAGAAACTGCTCATAGCGGGAAATAAAAATCATTTCCAAATCAGAGTTTAAAAAAGTCTCTCTGAACAGACTATATGTAAATAGTAGAACCTGAGATGCTTTGAAAGCTTGAAAATGAAAAGTGTGGCGTTTTACTGGAAGTGGTAGATGATTAAATAGAGTTAGTGTTAGTATGAGGGGAAGGGTTTTTAAAAACACTCTCGCAACGCCAAATTCAACATCTCCTCAGAGTCTGCTGGCTTCTCTTCTAATTATTTCCTTTCATCTTCTCACTTTCTCTCAGGCCATAAAAGAAAAAAGGTCAGATTTTGTCAGAGTTACAAAAGAGTGTGTGTTTAATATGTTCATAGTTGATAGTAACAGAATTCAATTCAATTCAAATGTATTTGTATAGCGCTGTTCATGATGCATATCATTGCAAAGCAGCTTTACACCAAAGTAATGTTTACAGTATATGTAGTAGTAGTTTGTACATGTACAGATGTGAGAAAAAGATCAATTTGACACAATCAAACAGACCGACAAGGAACATTTGAAGAACTGAAGGAAAAGTTGAGACATCTTATTCGAATGCTTGGCTAAAAATATGTGTCTTTAATCTAGATTTAAACAGAGAGAGTGTGTCTGAACCCCAAACATTATCAGGGGTTCAGATTAATGCAAAGTAATGCATCCTTGAAATTTTCAATTCATTGTTGGAGTCATTAAATTGAAATATTAGATGAAACTTTTCAAAACTATGAAAAATCAAATCATATCACTACTATAAATACTATATACTTCAAAATTTTTGTAGTAAAAATAGTACATTTGCACAATGGTTCTTTAATCTATCATACACGCTCTTATTTTTTATCAGCTCAAGAAGACTCATGAAATACTTCATGAAATTATTTTCTAAATCTGTGCTAATCACAATGTTGTCTCGTAATCCTTGTTCCTCTTTAACCTCTAAGAAGAGAGGAAATTAGCTCTGTCACAGGAAGTAAGGCAGATGGGCCGAGTGTGAGAGGAGGCTGACTGGGCCGCAGCGGGGCTGGAGCACTGGGATGCCCGCTGTGCTCCGGAGGAAATTCTCAGGGCAATCGATGCTAGGGATTAAGGCAGGGTTTTGGGCTCAAAGGCCTGGATCTCAGCGTTATCCTCCAGGGGAGTGTTGGGAGCGCAAGTGGAGAGGCGAGGAGCTAACCTGGAACTGTCAAGTGCGCATGAAGGGCTTCTGAAAGCCAGGCAGGAAGATTCGCAGGGGCCGCTTCAATGCGCGGAGCCGCTCGCGCGTGCTCACCATGCCATGGTAACCTTATTCAATATTCTATGGAAGACGGAACTACTCAAAGTTTAAACTTGGGGAGAAAAAAAAAAAAGCAGCCAGTGAAAAGACTGGATGTGCTTAACACACTTCTCGCTACTTACTATAGAATCATGCCAGGCCTCCACATTGATTCTGAATGGTCAATGCAATCATCTTCACTCTGCGCTCCCCGGGGTGAAACCGAACTCGACGCTTGAATTCACGACTCATTACAAAATGAGTGAAAAAAACACACGCGCACAAGAAGACCATGGGGAAATTACAGGAGAGCTATGGTGAATCTCAGAATTAAACAGCATAATTAATCACAGCAGAAAAAAGACAGCGAGAGAAGGAAAAAAACAACAACCACATCGCTAATAAACTTAATAATAATTGCATTTCTTTTCCAATTCAGAAAACGCAATCAGTTCAACCATGAACTGACTAACTAATCTGCATCAGCCGTCTGCCTGGCCTTCAGTGCCAAAAATCAGTGACCTGAACACATCTGCACTAAATCTAAATCACTAAAGCTGATTTCATCTGGCCTAGAGAGTGGTAAAAGAAATAGAGTTTTGATTCAAATAACTAATAAACGAGAAGGTAAAGAAAGTTACAGTATATCTCATTTATACCTAGTCGGAATCAAAACTATAAACGGATACTATTTACAGTGGACACAAAAACTATTTTAAGACTCGTTTGTGTTCACACTTAACGCAGGTTAACACATTATCACTCAAATGTTTGGAGGTGGTATAATTTTTTAAAGACAATAATGCTTTAAAAAGTAACAATTAAGATATTTATACTGTCAAAAATACTTTGGTTACAAATAAATGCTGTTTATACTACTTCTATTCATCAAAGAACCCTAAAAAATAAAAGGATTAAATATTAAGCAGCACAATTGTTTACAATAAATGTTTCTTAAGCAGCAAATCAGCATATTCAAATATTTTTGAAGAATCATAAGACACTAAAGGCTGACGTACTGGCTGATGAAAATTCACAAAGAAATAAATGACATTTTAAAATATGAAAACAGAGGATTTAAAATCATATTGGTATTTTACAGTATTACTGTTTTTACTGTACTTTGATGCAGCATTGGTAAACATAAAATAATTAAAAAATAGATATAAATAGACTAAAAAAATAAACTTTTACAGACCCCAAACTTTTGAATGCTACTGTTTTTGCATTACATGACATCATATAAAAGCAAGAGTCATCTGGAAATTGTTAAAAGTCTTTCCTCAACATTATTTTATCTTTGTATGTTTGAAAACTATTGTTCCAACAAAAAAGAAGGGACCTGTGGAATGCATTTTTTCACCTCGTTTGCTGTGCTGATGTTTACTCTCGTATTGGGCCATTGCCTGTGCTTCAGTCTTCTGGCTTCACACTTGTTTTTCTTCTTCGGTAATACAGGTACAGGTTCTCCCTCACTGAGACCCACCTCCATATATAATAATCAAAATACCTTTTATTATGAGTACTGTACAAACCATTTTACAATTTATAAATACACCTTTAAGTGTCCAAATACCTTATGGCGCTACTGGAAATATATTGTATCAATTTACATTTACAAAAATTCATTTTGCCATTAATTGTAATAATCCAGTGAGATCTTAGTCCGACAACATTCAGTGCTCTACACAGAAATCTGATCTGATCATCATCCAGTCTGTCTGGAACGACACAAAGAAACAGAAATAACTGAGACAGACTCAATCTAGTCTTCAAGATGCTTCAAGAAACCTACCTAAAAAAAAAACAACACTGTTAAAAGTTTTAGGCACTTGTCTTAAAATGCGGTAAAATAAGGATGCAGTCAACAATTATGTAATGAATGCATTTTCTTGATAAATTAACTTTAAATATTACCTAAATGAAACCAACCTGGTGTGACCATCCTTTGCGTTTAAAGTAGCTTTACATAGTTTCTTGGGGACCCTTGCAGGACTCTTCCAACATCTTGAAGACATTGTTCTCCACCGTTCTTTTAGATTGAGTCTGTCTCAGTTTGTTGCTTCTTTGTGTCGTTCCAGACAGGCTGGATGATGATCAGATCAGATCAGCATGGAGCAATGTCTGCTGTCAGACAAATATATCACTGGAGTATTACAATTAATGGCAAAATTAATGCTAAACTGACACATAACAAAATAGAAATAGCTGACTTATAACCAATTTAAGGGCATGTTGAAAATACTAGTATTCTAATATTTTTGGCCACCACTGTATATACTGTTTGGAAAAGTTATCTGGAGCTTGGGTGTTGCTGGCTGTATTTGACTGTTTTCAGCTGATAGTGCCAGCACCATTTAAAGCAGCATTCATCAATTTGACCATCAAATGATCAATAGCAGCATCCTTACTCCCAGCACTGCCATCAATCGAGGTATCAGAATCGAAACACCCACAGTGACCCGAACAATCGATGTGTCGTAAGGACAAACATGGGCCTAAGGAATCAGTCTTATCCTGTTCCGGCCTATAAGAGACTTGGGGTTAGTTGTCACAAATTTTACAAGATTAAATATTTCTCTGGGTCAGGTTAAAAGGATTTATTAAATGCAATTAATTGATTACTGTTGGAATTTTGTATTCTTTTGTGTTTCAAATGAACAAATGCCTTTCAGATAGTACATTAGGTTGATTTTTAGAGTGGAACTCTTTTTTTTCTTAGTTATTTAATAAATGCAACCGTGAATTCAACACAATGAATGGGTCAAAATATTTATTTTATGCCAAAAATCATTAGGATCGTTCCGTACATTTCCTACCGTAAATATATGAAAACCTTATTTTTGATTAGTAATATGCATTGCTAAGGGCTTGTTTTGGACAACTTTAAAGGCTATTTCTCTCTCTCTCTCTCTCTTTTTTGCAGCGTCTGATTCTTAAATAGTTGTATACCAGCAGTCATATCATATCAAAAATTACCCTTATTTCTGGATATGTGGTCTAGTATGATAAATACTTCAAAATTATGATATTGGAATTAAAATGTAAATGATGAAACCACAATAACCAGATTTAAGACTGAAAATAGGTCTTTTAGACTATAAAGTGAAGCATGCTTAAGGATTTTATTTTATTTTGAACACCAAACCATTTTCTCTAGTAGGCTACGGATCAAGTTAGAATTAGTATGATGGTTACAGGTGGATTTCGGATGCTGGTGTATATTGATGTTGATAAGAGCTGCTCCACTTGTGGCGGTGTGAATCGTTTGGAGTCGGACGCATCTGAATTCAAGACTCGGAAAGACACGGATGAGCAGCGATACGTGCTTCGACTGATCATAAGATGAACCGGACACACAGATTTACTTCAGACTCACAAACTTTCCGGAAAGTAGAAGGCCAGACTTCTGATTTACCGAGACAAAAGATTCTAGAAACAATGCCTTCTTTTAGAGCCTAAATAAGTACCTAATGTTACACGCGAATCACTCAAGGTCGTTTAGATGACGTATTTATTAGGGCCTGTTTGTTAATTCTACTCGTTCATATCATTAATTCTTAAAAAAAGGGGGGGAAATGAGCTGCAACATTAAATAATGAACGTGTATCTCTAATAAAAATAAATTAATCAACGCGCGCGAGTCAAAGCAGAGGTCCGAATGATTCATATCACGCGGAGACAACGTCAAAGGTCCAGTTCTGAAAGTTCAACAAGCGAGACACCTAGTGGTCTGTTTTAGTCATTGCGTATGAAACTCCAATACGCACACACGCATGCATTTCCAGCGTAGTAACAACAGCTCAAATTATGTACTATTAATCAATAGTACAAAAAATATAATAAATTAGCCTGTAATGCAATTATAATAGTTTAAAATACCGGATGCTGTGGCCTATAGGTGCCTAGTTGTTGTGATCTTATCGTCTAGCCCAAACTATTACCTAACATAAATATATCCTGTGAAAAATAGCTATATTTAAACACCAAATGTAGTTGATGGTCTTTTGACTTTCTAAAATCCATCCAATAATTTTGACAATTCTGTTTAAGTGATTTCATTTATTCATTTTTGAAACATTATTCATACTTAACCAGCTCTTATTTAAAAGATATAAAAAATATTGCCTACTCCATTTTAAGCTTCAGTATATATAGTCCTGGGACACTTATTCACAAAACATCTTGTAGCTCCTAACTACTCGATTTAGGATTAATTCCTTAAAATAGTGGGCGTGTCAGTCCTAATTTTTTTTGCTCTAAGAGTATTTTACAAAGAGTTTTAGCGATGAATTTAGCTCCTAAATCTGTGAAAGGTTACAAGTGAAGAGGACTTTGACCATCTAACAACTATCCGGCAATCGGCGTTTCAGATTTTTTGGAAACATTGACGATAATGAGCTTTTTGAGCGATAATGAGCCATCACCTTTAGGGTTTGGAAGTTATCCCAACTCCAAATTGTCTATTATTATTATTATTTTAATGAATATGAGAATACAGGCTGACAATTACCTGAATATATTAATATATATTATATTGTTTAATTAGTGACAGGGCCGTGCACAGACATTTTAAGGGACAGTGACCTCTTCTGGCCAGCATTGATTTGATTTTTTATTTTTTATTTTACTATTTCGTTATTTTTCTATAACTCTTTTTTATTTTAATATATTTTAACATGTCATTTATTCTTTTGATGTTTTTCAGCATCAGCTTCAATGTCTAAAGATCAGCATTTATACACTATAACCAAGCAAAAAATAAATAAATTACAATTGATTGCAAACAAAAATTCAAAACTTCATGTTTGCAATGTTGAACTGCCTTTAGCATCCTCCCTTACCTCTATCTGTCTTTTTTTTTTTTTTGTAGGAAGGCATTTCTTTCCAACAAAGTTTGAGTTATTTGTATTAGAGTTGGTCGCGTTTTTTCTAAAAAGTGGATATTCTGTATAAGTTGTTTTCGACTTTTGAAACACTGAGAACAAGTCATTAGCCTACCGACAGATACAAAAACTAATTTCCAAAGGACTAAATCAGCGGATCAACCACTGACTGTAATGTGGATTGTAGTGAATCTACCTGCAACGAACTTCGTGAACACAGCAGGCACGCAGATTGTGGCGGGAAAACACGGGCGAATTAGCTTTTTATTATTATCTTTTTTCAAACCTTGATTTGAATATGGCACCATAACTTTAAGCTCTTTAATTAAATATCTGACAGACTCCGCCCCTTTCCTGCCAACCAAACAGTGTTCTTAGTTCGTAAGCTTACTGACATCATCCATAGCGACGAGGTCAACCCCGCCCTTTACTTTAGACTTCTCTCTACTCCTTAGTAAGTTTGTCTCAGCAGCTTTGTGAATAGGTTTATAAAAAAAACTCTTAGCTAAAAGCTTTACTTGTAACTTAAAACTCTTAGTTGTAAACGGTTTTGTGAATATATATATATATATAGTCAATATGGTGCTGTATCTTAGTACGTCATACAGTAGCGTCAGTGAAAGACAAAATGTGTAATGAAATACCTAATATAGTTTAAGTTATACTCTGTGCTAGAAGTATAGTAAATTCTTCCTTTAATGCATTCTTATAGTATTTGATAGCAAAATAAACAGTACTATTTGTTTTCACTATTGTTTGTCTTGTGATATCCTAAAATGTTAAATATCAGTTTTCCATTTTAACATCAGTAGTTCCTGCAGTGCAAAGCTGAATTTTCATTACTCCAGTCTTCAGTGTCCCAGGATCCCGCAGAAATCTAATATGCTTATTTTCTGCTTTCAATAGGCATTTCTGATTATTATCAATGTTAAAAAAAGTTGTACTTCTTTATATTTTTATGAAAATCTTGACATATTATAACCATGATGCATAGAAGTTCAAAAGAACGGTATTCAATCGAAATGGAGTTTCTTTCCTGTAAAATTAATTGTCATACGACCAATTTAATGAATTGCCGCTGAGGAAAATACATTTCTTAAAATAAAAACAAGCAACTGATTGCATAAGTGCGAAAAGCAGAATTAGCACAGGTAGAATTTAAGCACATATAAAATAAAGACAAGAGACCGATTTTACAAGATTGATTTTATTAACTATAATACAGGTCACAGAAGGCCTTACTGTTTATACACCATTCCCATTGAGACTAATTACCAACTTCTTGTATTTTTGTTGATGTAACTTCATTTATATCTTTATTTTTTCCCATTCTAGTTTTTTTTTTCTTTGTTCATGTTTTTCTTTTTTTAATACTGAGAGTGGCAGACCCCTCTCCCTGACCTGCTCTTGAATCATGCACTACATCATTGTGGCCTTTACACCATTCACAAAAAAAAAAAGACTGTTAAAAATGTTTTGTCTCATTTTTTAATTATTAAAATAAAACATAAAAAGAACACCTTTTCTATCACCATTGACTACAGGGCAAAGTGTCAGACCCCCTAACGTACAAATAAACAACCATTTTGAATATAGATTTTCTCCTGTCTCCTTTAACTTAACAGACAATCTGTCACCATTGTTGAAAAAAGAAAATGAAACAAAAAGTGATGCAGCCAATAGGATTGCTGAAACAATGTCACATTTTTAATACATGTTTGTCATGTCGCTTTTATTCATCTTCCACTGCCCTTTTCCATTACTTTTTTTTTCTTTTCTTGTGCACAGTCTTTGGCTGCGAATGCCAGTCGGCTCTGAAAGATTACACTGAAAACACACAGAGAATGCAGCATTCACGAAGTACCAGGGGTGTACAGGCCACACAGCTCCCGATTTCCCAAAATATACCATTACTCCTGCTCTCTGAGGGCAAAATACGCAGTATTCAAGCAAGAATGGTTAAAGAGTCGCAGCTCATCACAGCCAATCAGAAGTTAAAGAGGGCCGGGACAGGCGTGGTCCACTTCATGTATTACAGGGAGAGATATGCACAAAACCAAATCTGCTGTGGTATACATTCATGTTTTCTCAATAAATGCGATTGTTTCACAGTTTCACAGCTTCTGCCTGCTTGAAAACATTGGCTGACAACAAACCAACTCCTTTGAGTTTAAATAAACAAATATAAGCCACAGAAAACAATCCTTTATCTAATCTGGAGTAAGTGCTGGGAAATATTGTTATAAACGTAAAAGTTAAATGGCTTTTTTTGTGATTGTGAATGCATCCAGCATTTTCTAGAAAAACAAAAATGTAACTAACCTGAATACGAGAAAAGTTGTAACATGCAATACCTGCTTTAGCCACTGGGTGGTAGTGTTGCTCTCCGATGGCCCACAACCGGAAGTCTACTCACAAGCTACGGCGTTAACTTTCTCGTTTCTATGGCCAGGTTTTCTTTCCTAAAACGTCTAGCATTTTATAAACAATGCCATCCTTCTGAGGTCAACTCTGAAGCACAGACACTTAGTCATTCTTGACAAAAAGCTCATATTCTCACTCTGATAACGCACCACATGCTGTTTTCAAACACATTAAAGACTTTATCTTTTCCGAATGCCATTACAGCTATCTTCACTCACATCCTCCTCTAGTCCCATCATCCGAATAGGTACAGCACGGTGTCTCCTCTAGTGCAAACTTCCTTTACCTTCCAGAATTGCGAGGTAACTCTCGATTTAGTGCATACCTCTCCTCTAAAACGCAGAAAGACCACAAACCCAGCCCATTCCCTCAGAACTCATGACTAACTGGTTCACCAATTATGTGCGCAAGAAGCAGTCCACAGATCGAACACGAGGAAACTTCCTGCAAACGTGTAATAAGAATAATACAGCTCCCAAATGAACAGACACCAAACAAAGCCAAGAGATCTTCGTGGAGCAGGAAAGCGACGGTTGTGAGGACATTCTGCAATAAAAGAAGCATCAGTCTTCCAGAATGTTCTGGAGGCTCAAGTGACGGGGAGGAAAAGACTTCAAATCCCAGAATGCTGTGCCACACGCATCCTTGCCAGCAAAACTAGATCCAGTTCGACAAGTTCTAGTTTTGTCTTTTGATTTCGGTCTCTCTTTAAAAGCAGTTAGAGGATAAATAAGGGGGAGGAATAGGATCGTGTTGCCACATTGCTAAAAAGCATTTGTTTTTTATAGTTTCAAAAATCTGGTGAATACACTGGCCACCCTGTTGGCCCGCTTATCCTTATTTGTAGGATGTTGCGTATAGTTGCCCCCCGAATATAAACATCCCATCTCCCATTGATCACCAACTGATGAAGAAACCAGCAACCAATTCGAAATCTGGGATTGGGGTTACCACACTTCATTTGCCTTTGTCTAAACGTGTGTGAGGGCCAAGAACAGAGCCATTTAGAGAGTGGTATGATGCAGAAAGAGGGCGATGAAATGTAGCTCATGTGACCTCTTTCTTTTCTCGTTCTGCTTGGGATAAGTCAGGCACGGCTGTGCAATCTCCTCCGAAATTTAATCTCTTTTAAAGTTCTACAGCTTCACAGCGTGTGTTGTTCCGTAGGGGTGTGATGAGGGTGGAGGGAAGGCAGCAAGCTCTGGATTGGGGATTGAGGGGTCGGGGGTGGAGAATGGGGTGGGGATTGATAGGCGGGGCTGAAGGGTGGGGCTACATGATGTAAGGGGGTGTAACAGGCAGAGTAGGTGGAGCCTTGTACAGAGGAGGCAGAAGACAAGGTGGTGGTGGGTGAGGCGGGCTGTCCGGACAGGCCGCTTGGTGTGTCGGCCAAGGGCTGATTGTAGAAGAAGAAAGCACACTGGTGGATAAAGGTCTCGATGATTGTCTGGTAGGTGCGTGTGGCTGTCAGCGCGTCCATGGTGGTGAAATCGGGCCGCATTAGCGTCGGCCAGAAGCAGATGGACAGGTTCTCGCTGGTCATCAGGTTCAGGCGGCTGTTCTGACTCACCCTGAGAGAAAGAGAGGAAAAGTGAGAACGGAAAACACTGCAAGCGAGTTTGATCGTGTGTTGCCCTAGGGATGGCTCTGATTCTCACTTGTTCAGGTGAGTGATGACGTATTTGAAGACCTCGTAGTTTTCTCGAGGGAACCTGCGGAGCACGTCCTTCATGGTGTGGAGGCGCTGCTCTCGATCATTGATTTCTGCAGGGGGGCGAGAGGGAACACAGAGTGAGACACAAACACATTTATTTTCTTTATGCTTTACAGGTGTTCACTTGTCCCACGGCACACGAATAGATAGAGGGCGACAAGACACACACACATGCGCTTCAAGGCTTGAAGACCTCCACAGACCAGTCTGTTTCTGTAACATGTCCTATTAGCTTCTTTAAAGTAACGAGGGCACAGACCCAAAGCTCTATAAATATACAGATATGTAACAAATGTATGTACCATGAACACAATATTAAGCCGTCCCACACAAAAGCTGTCATGTTCAACCCTGTTACTATAAACTACATTTGGTTGCAAACTAGCTTGTCTTAATTCGAGCTAAATCTGCAACCTATTCTAATTACCAGAATAATTTGATAGATCTTTTAACCAAAGACTGCATAAAATAAAAGCTATTTTTTATATTATGGACTCCTCCATAATTTTGCACCAGATTTGTAAGAAAAAAAAAGTGTGTGTGCAGAAACTGAATCACTCTATTTACTCCAGATGAAATGTGAGTCGGGGCTCTTTCTTAAAATGCTGCCCATGTTTGGATTTGGTACCTCTGATTGCTTTGAAGCAATGCTTGAGGAAGTAATGCTGGAATAATGAGTTCTAATATGCACAAAGGAAGCAGCACACTCTACCTAAATCAATAAACAACAACTCTAGGGAGGTGAAAAGTAAAAAGGTGTGTGTGTGTGCGTGTGTATGCACACACTAGACTTCCCATCAGCTTCATCTGGGGTGACCGAGGGATTGTTCAATGAAGCACAGTGTCTCTCACACACAAACAGTGCATGTACAGAAATAATTGTGTAGTGTGTGCAGTCACACACACACACACGCCCTGGGTGCAGCGAGCTTGATGGTTGCGGTGAGTCAGAACGGCTTACATCAGCCCTTAACGCTGTGAGCCTTGTGTCAGAACATGTGACCACTACGGCAGATGTGTTCCTCCCTAGCCGAACACACACACATTCTGATGTCAGCGTTACACACACTCACACACTGACATCAGCATTATGCATTGTGGCCCCAGATGCAGAATTAACTCAAAAGAAAACGTGCAGAACCACTATTAATTCCAGGTTGTTGCTATAAGGTTGCATTAATTTTTTTTTAGAGTGTTCTGGGTCATGGCTACCAACTCGAAATCAAGTTCCAGAACACAACATTTTTATCAGTTCTAACTCTAAAGCCCTATTCACACAGGATAAGTATTACCTGGTGACCTCTAGTCATTTGGAATAATTGCGGAGGTTGTCTGTGATCTTAATCCTGTGCGAATCAGCCATGTTTGTAATTTGTAAAGTCAAAATTTCCCAGCAAAGGACTGGTCATATTTCTCCAAACACAGGTTCTGTGATATTATTAGTCCCCTGTGAATTTGTACAGATAATCCTGTGCGAATAGGGCTTAATATAGAAATAACGCAAACAGTAGACAAAGAAGACACTTTATATAGAGCGCCAATGTGGAGTAAATGTCAAACGGAGCATGTTTAGCAAGCCTGCATCAAAACTGAAAGAATTCTATGGGATCAAATACTTCAGGTTTTAAGGTTATGCTTGGGTATTCATAAGCATATGTTTTGTCATCATTACTATGTACGCACAGGCTGTTTTTCTAACCATACATGTTCAGCACGCACGTACCCGTGTTTTGATTTTTTTCTACATACTATGCACAAAATTTACACAGACCAATTTTTCAAAACGTGCAAATGAATTGCATACAAAGACTTTTTTTAAAGGTTCAGGTATATGCATATTTAAACTATCAGGTGAAATATATGTATATATATATATACAGTATATATGCTTGGGTCAAAGTTCAAAGTGCTGCGAGATCACTAGAGCAGATTCAGTTCTATTCAATTGCTACTGTGGGAGACCAATGCTTCATTAAAAAAGATTATTGATCAGAATAAATTAATTAAAATTAATTTAATAAATTAAATTTATTTCACATAAATTGAGGTTCCTCCAATTTTCAGATGTTACTGATTTTAAAAATAAACAACAATTTACTTCTGCATCAAGCTACTATCAATCTGCAATTCTAAGAGATAAAATTGATAGTATTGTTATTAATATTATCAGGCAACCCAAACCTGTTTCTTGATTTGAAACAATCGCATATTAGAATATGCAGAGACATAGAAATTAATTATTGTATTTAGATATTAATTTGGATATAAATATCATCTAATGAATAAACCACAACCGCCGCCGCCAGTCAGAAAATGCATTAATTTAATAATAATATTCCATTGAGACGTCTAATAGATAGCAGATCAACAAAGCAAAAGGTTATTCAGAAGGTCTTCCTGTGTTTTCAGAGACTAAAACAGAACAAACCCTGCTGGGCTCCTGCCATGATGGCGTCCAGTAACAGACGGACCAGAGTAAAGCCCCGCCCACCACCCGTAGAGAGTGACACGGCAGTCAGGTGACCCGCCGTCTGTCCTCTCCCTCCATTATCCCTTCTTTCATACTCTCACTGGGCTTCTGTGATGTTCTTGCATTAAATAGCATTTGGTTAAAAGTGCAGGAGTGACTAACTATTAGTAAGCGGTTGCTTATATTTAGGCTTAGGAGTTTCCCCGACACTCATGTCGTTCCAAAACTCACTTTTAATTCTTCTCAGGAACACAAAAGAAGATATTTTGAAAAATGTTGGTAACCAAATAAGTTTAGTAACCACTGAATTGCATTTTATGGACAAAACATTGAAGTTTTTTCAAATATCTTCTATTGTGTTCCAACGAAGAAACGAACTCAGACACGTTTGGAACGACGTGAGGGTGTGTAAATAATGAAAAATATAATTTGGGTGAACTATTCCTTTAATCTTTGCGACGTAACTTGTTCCACACGCCAAACACCGCTACGAAAGCCTGAGCAAGCAACTAAAACAAAGTAACATTTACTGCTGGCAAACAATTAAATCGCATTTTGTGTTACTGTGCATACTGTACTATGTACAGTATATTTATGATGTTAATACAAACATACATATACAAAGTATATATTTTGAAAATAGTTGTGTTTATACGTTTATATTTTATACTATATATAAAAATATATTTCATATATATAATCTGTATATATAATATACGTTTTTGTACTTATTTGTACATAAAAAATATGCACACACATATATTATGTAATCCAGAACAGTTATTTTGGATGCAATTAAACATGATTAATCATTTGACAGCACTAGTAGCATTACAGGCAAGATCCCCTCACATCATCAGCAGAAATTTTTTATACCAGATATTCTGGTTTTAAATGAATATACCAACATTTTAACACTTGAGCAATTTAATCAATCAAATCCCCTCTTTTGCGCAGGTTTGGGTGTTACGCTTTGTTTTCTGCTGAATCAGGCCTGCTGTTTGTGAAACTATTTAAAGCATGGCAGGACTTGAGAGGGCTTGTTTATTGAGAAACAGTCTGGAGTGAAGGACTAACGGCAATCTTAGGCTTAAGTCTCATCGCTTGTGTGTTGCTGGCTTGGAGCAATGCCCAGAGCAGACAAAGCTGAACTTCACACTGAGAGAGTGTGTGTGTGTGTGTGTGTGTGTGAGTGTACTGAAGAACAAGGAGAGAAGTCTATAATACCGCAACAGGAAAGCGCAACACAGAAACTCAATCCATTTCTACTTGCTGCCTTATGCCTTGTTTTTCTTTTTCTCCCAGCTCCACGCACAGGATGTCCAGCAGAGGAGCTCTCCAGAGCACACTAACCTCAGAGGACTACAACCAAGCAAGCTGCTTTCTGACAGTAAACATCTGGACGTGGAAAATTTTCCCCGTATCAATGTTTTCATTGATTGTAAGAGTCTGCTCACTCTGGTGCTGATACTTACTGAAGGCCTCCACCAGCTCCGTCTGCATGCTGTATGGTACCAGAGGATCGGGTAGCTCTGAGAAGAAGCTCTTCATCGCTCCTGCCACTGTGTTCACAGACATGTCCTTCTCCACCAGGTCAATGTTAAGGTCTATAAGTTACAGAAAGAGAGAGAGAGTTCGGTTAGACTTTCAAATGGAAGTTTATGAGTCACTGCAGCGTCTCAAGCTATTTGCAATTCAAAGTTATTAAATTACAGTTTAAAAAGTAAAAAGAGGAAGCGCACCATAATCATTTTCAGGGGTGCGACTGGTTAAATGCACATTATTCTTCTAATGGGTGTTTCCTTAACTTCAGGCAATCTTATGTGCTGGGGTTGATTTTTATTAAAGCTAACAGATTTCAGTATAAACATTTTATAGCGATTGTACAAACTTTACCAGGCATGTGATTTTTGATACTTTTCACATTTATTTTATGTTTATATCTGTAAGACAGATTATTTTGTTAAATGATTAATAACATCTAAAATAAGTGGGTTTTTTTGTTTATTTTTATGTCACAAGTGTATACTGTGTATATTTTAGGGCTGTCAAAAATAATGCGTTAACGGCGTTAATTACTTTTTGTCGTTATTTACGTTTTGTTGTTAATTACGTTAATATTTTTAACGTTAATATTTTTAACGCATAACTTTGCATCAGTGACACGTGGGTACTAAAGTCTTTTACAGTGACTATATTAACAACTGAGGAGCGTCATTTTGCAGAGGCTTGTAAACAGTTCCTGTCTGTTAGATGTTAGTGGGGGCAAGACGACAACCATCAGGATTGTCAGTGCACGCAACATAGTGGCCGCAATTCGTCTTACACGCTATAAACACATGAACTGTGACGCTCACATGCTGCAGAGAAGTGTCACAGTCTGTCAGTCTTGCTGACAGCGCCATGTGAATACTTTGGTCAAGGCAGCGCAGGAGCGGCAGTGCCTCGTGCGATAGTTTCGGTTCAGCTGCGCGGGACAAACGCTGCCAGTGTGATGAAAACACAATCACCGCACGCTGCTTCTGTTCGGCATACGCGCTGCTTACGCGTGCAGCGTGAAACCAGCGTAAACGTAAAAGATCGATCTCATTGCAAAGACAAATATCATGGTATGTTTCAGCTTGATTTAAACCACCATTATTTGGCTGTGTTAATAAACATGAAAATTATGTATCTGTGTCCTTTTATTTATCTTTTGGTATGCAATTCAGAAAAAAATGGTTAGGATTCAGGTGTGGTTGCAAATAGTGAAAATCTTGATTAATTTGATAAAAAATTTGAATCATTTGACAGCCCTAGTATATTTATTATGTATATATAAATTCACAAACATTTATATATATATATTTAAGAAAAATATGTTGATATATGAAATATATTTATGTATAATATAAAATAACAATATAAATATATAATGGTATCAGCACGTAAATATGTTACTGCATGAAATATATACTGCATCTCTGCATTTTTATATACTGTACATTATAAATATACACAAGCATAATTAATGATTTCAAAATCTTACTTTGGATGTAATTGAATCATTTGAAAGCACTAAGCCAAATAGTAAATTAAGCATTTCAAAATTTACTGCATATTGAAAAGTTAAGGTTTTAAAATCTTAATGTTTTTGCAAATACTATTTTATTATATTGAAAAATGTTATTTATTTCTGTGGTAGCAAAGCTACTCGTAACCATTTCCTTCTCGTTTGTATCATTAGCAAACTGTGGATGTTGATTTCTAGCTTGCATGGTTTGTGTAACATCACAAATACATTATTAGCGGTTTGATAACACATGCAAGCCAAAGGCTAATGAAATCAATTACTGCTGCATGTCTGGCATTGTAGAGAGAGTTATATATAAAATGCATTAACATTCTGATACATCAGCTTGCGGATGACCCTGTTTAAGTCGCTCTTCTTCAGAATTAGCTTCTGGTTCAAACGTATATAGCAGAATAAACCAACACTGCTACCTGTCATAGCGTGGCATTTTCTACTTCAGTAAACCAAACGAAAGAGGAGCAGGTAGTTCCAGCTGCTGTGATTAAGTGGAGACTGGGACCTTATAAAGGCCATTGCACACAGAGTCACAAAAATTTCAAATAGTCCAAAAATAAATCCAACCTCACGTTGTGTCAATCATGTTTACACACTGCCTCCGAAACGTTCAAAAATAAAACTGGACCAGGTTTGATTTTCTGCATTTTTTGATCTGAAAAGATGTCTTCAAAAATGAGCGTTTTTATCAGGCTCATGTTTAGTTATTTTACTTTAAATGCTTAAAAAAAGACAGATACATTGGCATTAAAATACATTTTCTGAACTTAAACAAAGGAGCCTGATAAAATGCTAATTGTAGATGAACATTTCTGCACTTAAGGGCTTTTTTGGCATGTGAGAACTCCTCAGATGTTCTTTCCAATACATTTTAAATATAAAAATTAACCACCAAGCACAATAACTGTGTGCAGATCTTGAGACGACTATCAGAAATCAAAAAATAATAAAAAAAAAATTATATATATATATACACTGAATATACAGTAGTCAACATTCGAAGTGGATCAAAACCTTTCATCAAAGCTGTCCTGAAATAAAAAACAATACCTATTCTTGTCTTAGGACAACTTTGATGAAAGGTTTTGATCCACTTCGAGTGATGACTACCATACATACATACATACATATACATATACATACATACATACATACACACACTATAAATATAATTATGTTCAGAATATGGTGTGCATCACTTCCAATTAAGCTGTACCATTAAGAAAAAATTATGAATGCATTACATTTATTTACAAACACATTAAATATAACATGTTAAATTGGAAGACAAATTAGTCATTTTATTCCAAATATTATAAACATGGCATTTCCATCAAAATGCTATTGAATGAATTTATTTTTTGCATTTATAATGCTATAGAACAATACATTAATTTGTATTGTATCCTCATTGGAGAAAAAAAATAATGAATTGAGTTTGTAAAGCTAACAACAACAGCCGCAAACAACTGCACAGTGTCAAAAGTGCCAAAAACCCAAGATACACAGTGACCTGCACCATCATTTAGAGTCATTCTGCTCCTGAAATACATTTTTTACAGAGGAACAGGCACTGAGATGAATAAGGCGGCAAACTGACACATTCTTCTAGGAGGTATCTGATCAGCCTTAACATTAAACAATCAGTTTCTTAAAATCAGAGATTCTGTTCTTGTTCAGAGATTGATCACAGGAATAAGAACAGCCAGCTTCTTCCAAATGCAGTTTCTGTGTTCACACAAAGGACTCTCTGAAAGCACAATCAAACCTGTCCCCTCTTGCTGTCTGGATGCATCTCTGATCTCTCGGCTGATCCAGCAAAACGTGCATCTAATTGGAGAATGTGTGCTTAGCATGCAGGTGTGAAATGAGTGCATAGGAGAGGGTGAGAGTTTACGAGCCGCAAATAAAACAAGCGCTGATTAACAGCACTAAAGTATTTGATCTCGGCTTCAGCCAATACGATTTAGCTAAAGCTACGAACACAGACAAGCACTCCACATTCGTATTTACAATTGTAATCTTTCAGACCAGCATGTTAAATCCAGCTGTCCCCAGATCAGTTACTCCAGCCGTCCTGGTTGTATTTCATCAGAGATCGATAACTGCTGTGTAGCGCCTGATTGTGAATCGTCTGACATTTAGCTGGAGTTGGCCGGGATGCTGCTGAGCACATACCTGCGCAGTAATTTCCGCCGTAATTGTATTGTCACCTGGCTGTGTGGGGTTCTGATCGATCAGACACAAGCCTTCGCCTTCTATTAGTTCATGCCGATTCGAACCGGGCCTGAGCAGATCAGTGGAGCGTGTGTGCTCGTGGTTCATTACCCAAACCAATCTGCTGGTAATTAACTGACCTTCTCTTCCGGCGCAAACACACAAACAGGGCGGCCTGTGGTGATGCGCACACACACACATCCATCCACAGTGCACAACAGCTGCTTCAGAGAACTTAATGAAATGAAAATGAGAGATTCAGGGCTTTTAGTCTATGTCCATTAACTAATAAAACATAGAGATTTTTACTTAAATATTTATAAATATTAATGTATTTTATTAATTATTCTTATATTACGTGATATTTGTAACATGCATACAAATGCTTTTTTTAATAAATTCTTTTCTGGAAGAAAAAAAGATTAAAATGTGATATAATTGGTATAATTTTTCAGATATACTATTACTGAAATATTTTGCAACAGTAAATACATTTTTTTTTTTTTATTTGTGTTTTTTTTTTTTTTTTAAATCAGTTTTTGAAAGAAGTCTCTTATTCTCACCAAGGCTGCATTTATTTAATTAAAAATACAGTTAAATGTTAGCGCATAAAGATATTTTATTACAATTTGAAATATTGTTCATATATATACATGTGCAGTTTATTCCTTTATTCTCACTTTTATTATTTGGAAAATTAATCCTTCATTATGATTAATTTAGTACTTTGCAAACAATTTCATATATATATATATATATATATATATATTTGTATTCAGTAGATATATTAAATAGTAAAAATATTCCACAATATTATGCTTTTGCTGTTTTTTTTTGGATCAAACAAGTATACTATAAACAAACAATATCATATATTTTATATACCTACTGTCCATAATATAACATAATAGTCTGAACTATATATACACACACGTCTTAACACCTTATAAGCAAAATAAGCAATTTAAAATCGATGCTGTGCTGCCTCTTCTCAAGCATGCACATAACACAAGCATATTTTATGCGCTCTGACATTATGCTTTCGTAATGAGCCTCGGTGGGCCGGATCAATAGCTGTGGATCAGTCCCAGTTAATTGAGCTTATCTGCTCTACAATGTGCTCATTGCCGGAAACATGATCCATGCACCGAGGAATAGCAGCCATTTCTTTGAAAGCAGCGAGGTCAACCAGGTCTGCTGTGACTGGCCCACTCAAACTTTTCCCCAAGGCAAATATGAGTAACAGAGTTCTGTATGTACTATGATATCCGCGAGATGTCTTTAGATTATGCAGCTATAACAGCAGGGTAATGTGAGAGCATGGAAGTTCGTAGAGCCCAGACAAGCAGAGAGCTAGACAAGCCAGGAGGTGGGAGTCATTGCTTTTGTTATACTGTTTTTAAGCTTCACAAGCTTTTTAAGGCGTACTTTTGAAACTGGAACATGGTATTATAATTTTTCAGGTTTCAGTAATGTAAACGTGCATGGGTCAAAAACAAGACCCATTTTGGTCTCTGCATCAAATTAAATGTACTGCTACGTATGTTGCAAACAAGAGTCTTACCTGAAAAATATATAACAGTCAAAAGGTGAAATTGCATACTGCAATAACACTTTCATTGTCTTATATGCATTTATTGACTAATATGCATTTCATACTTGCGTTGTCATGCTATCTGATTTTCACTACTTAAACGCAAGTGTAGGGAAGTATAAGGAACCATAACTATACAAAAATGTACAAAAAGATTTTTTGAAAAGAACTGTCGATCAACATAGCTAACACCCCTCATTTTTTACAGGATACAAAAAAACTCCCACGCTAGCAAACAAACGTCTTCGGCTGAAAGTAAAGTGTCTCGTTTACATCCATCGTCTCGTCTGATATGATTTAGTGCAGAAGAACTAGCTACACACTAGTCATTTTTCTATTTTCTGTTGGATGTCAAACTGTGTTAAGGTGCCACCTTCTATCTTGGGAGTGTTACTGACATCCAGTGTTGCTAAAACTGTGTGTTACGGGTAGTATTAGCAACAAAATTTCTTTTTTTTTGATCAATCTCATTGTTCTAACTAAATTATGATACACATAATTCGAACTCATTACAAAACTGTAATGGGAGCTTCAGCATCAGAGCATCAAACCGATTTGAACCAACCAAGTTTTGTGTGGTCCATTAAAAGATCTGCTCATTTATTTACAAACTGGACTCCACAAGCCTGTGATCAAATACTCAAATACTTATTTGACACAGTAATTGCCAAATAAATTGTTCCACAAGCCTGTGCATCTAGCAAAGACAATGGCATTTTTTTGATTAGCATTTAAATGCTTTATTTGTGTCTGCCTGAAATGAAACATTACCAACACTGAATCGTTTCAATTTACCTTTATTTCAACCCCAACATTAAGCCTTTAACCAGAGCTGCATTGTTCTGTTTTAGCGTTAACGATACTTTAGCATTAAATGAAACTTACTCTCTTAAGTTCACACGAAGCGTCTAAAAACGAGTGAAAAACATGAGGTGCGTCGCATCCTCCAGCAATTTCAATGCGTTGGGCGTTCGCGTGGCTCCATTGAAAATAAAGAGCTTGCGCGCAAACCACGCTGCATGTGAACCTTTGAACCAGCCTTTGGTGGTACTTAAATGCCACAGAATTAAATAGTGGATCTCTTCCCTGTTGTCTTCTCCAACGAAGATTGTCCTGCAGGAAGAAATAGCGCCCTGTATGTCAGTGGATGGGGCGGATGGTCTATGAAGGTGGGATGCTCAGCTTTCACGATTCAAATGGCTCAAATGGCTCTTTATATTAAGTTTTAAGTCAAATGGATCCTGCTGTTCTTCAACAGGTTTGCACACACTGCAGGAGGAATTTTGGCCCACTCCTCCATCTCTAGATCTTTCAGGTTTTGGGGCTGTCACTGAGCAACATGTTTCAGCTCCCTCTTAAAGATTTTCAATTGGATTTAGGTCTGGAGACTGGCTCGGAGACTCCAGAACCTTGATATGCTTCTTACGGAGCCACTCTATGGGTTTCCTGGTTGAGTGCTTTGGGTCATTGTCAAGTCGGAAGACAAAGCCACGCCCCATCTTTAATGCTCTGACTGAGGGAAGGAGGTTTTTGCCCAATATGTCGCAATACATGGCCCCGATCATCCTCTCCTTAATACAGTGCAGCTCTTTGGTTTTGTCCATGTGGCTACTTAAGACTTTGGTTGATAGTGGGGTGCACAGGTGTCTTTATAACAGCTAACGACCTCAAGCAGGTGCTACTAATTTAGAATCATGAGCAGAGTGTAGCTGGACTATTTAAAAGCAAAATAACAGGTCTTTCAGAGGAAGAGATCTGGCTGATAAGCAAGTGATCAAATACTTATTTGACACCGTAATTGCCAAATATATATTTTTTTTAAAAGTCATAGAATGTGATTTCTTTTCTTAAATTCTGTCTCTAACAGTGGAAATGCACCTATGCTGAAAATTGTATACCCCTCCATGACTTCTAAGCATATATATTAGGGATGCTCATTTCGGTTATTTCTCATAACCGACAACCGACGCACGTTAACCGATTATTAACCGGTTAACTGACA
>JAUCNO010000191.1:12054068-12064491 GCA_032353835.1 Enteromius viviparus
ACTTTTTCAAACTTCAATCTACGGCTTTCTCAAGCCAACTTAAAGTTTGTCTAAACAAACTTTATTATCTAGTTTTAAATTGCAATGCAATTTTACCATATTTCTGTTTTTACAGTATTTCTGCACAAGTAAAAGCTGTTTTCAAAAGAACAAACATTAAATGAACAACGAACATTATATAAAACTTTGACAACAACTAGCAGGTCTTAAGTAAACCTTGCATAATTAGGCATGTTGTATTAGACAAGCCCAGGCTCCCAAGGAATCTTCACTGGCAGACCTCCACAAAAAGCTCAGCAGACTCCAAATGTCAATCACATAACACACATGCACATACCTTATTTAATAATTTACTAATTTCATTTTTCACTTTCAGCAATAAAAGAGCTATAAAACACAACACACAACTAAATCTCAATATCTGACCTTAACTGACATAACTGACTAGCTTTTTTCACACAACCAGTGTCCAATCCCTATTTTATACAACTAGAGGTAATTTTAGCTTTTATGAGGCCCTGACATACACAGTGTTGCCATATGTACAATACTAAGCTGCTATGACTAAGCACATCTTAGCTGCGGCTGTTAGCAGGACTTGCTTGACATGTCAAACTGACATTTTTCTACAAAAGCCTCTGTAAAAGCAATTCGGTGTAATTCAGATAAGGTTGTATTGTTTTGATGGGGAAGGCACTTTGAGTGAGAAAGTGAGCGAGTGAATGCGTATCCTCTAGTGTTCACGCTGAGGGTGCTATCAGCTAATCATGCTGTAGGCTGTTGTAGAATCCAGTTCCACCCACAGAGCACGAAAAAAGAGCTGAGCCCGAAAGATTGTTCACCATTTCTGCTATGTGATATCGATCTCAATGAGGGAGTTATCAGGCAGAAAATTACCGCAAGGGGTTTGGTAGCTTACACACATACACAAAGAAACATAAAAAGGGCGGGGGAAGAGGAAACGGAAAAGAGGAACAAAGATCAGGCGCTGAATTAAGAAAACAATTAAAGACAAAGCCATTGACTCAGCACTGCCCCCTAGTGGTCCACACATTCAACCTAAAGGGTGGGGTTGAGTGCAGTCTAAGGGATTTGAAATGAATACACTTCAGCACTTAAGTATGTAGTACATAAAAGCATGTAGCTGATGCTTTATATAGATATTGTACCAATGCTGTATGTGCAATCTTAATCCAGCAGCGAGGATCTAGTCAAATCACTTGAGTGATAATCCAGAAGCGCACAAAGTAATGTAATTGTAAGATATGCGTCCATGAACATGCCGAAATTTGACTAACAGGGGCTCATTATACAGTAGGTTGAGCAGGGTTGACTTCATCTGAACTACAGATGGACGGATACATCCCACAGGGAATACTGATGTGGTTTCTAATAGTCAGCATTACAGAAAACCCCAGCCGGAGCAAATGCACTTGCTCTCAGTTGATGAGCTTAATCCTTGGAAGCTAATGGCGCTAATGCTACCGAGCCAAATCAAATCACAGCTGCGTAGATACACACTTAACAAGCGCACATACCTGCATTCATGCACTGCATTATCATACTGCTGAATATGAGAGGCTTTTATTTGCATGCTGAGCACTGTGGAATCATTTCAAATGTCAAAATGAACATATAGGTTAGGTACAGCATATACCCTGGTAACAAAAACATCTTAAACCAGTCTAGAGCTGTAATGCTTAATGTCTCCAAATCTTTTCTGATGAAGAAACATCTACTATTTAAATGGCCCGAGGGTTAGTATATTTTCAGCACATTTTCATTTTTGGATCAACTAAAGCTTAAAGGGGTCATCCTCTGCCACATGCACTTTTACAAACAGTTTGGACTGAAATGTGTGTTGGGAGAGTGTGTACACAACCACCCTACAATGACAAAGACCCACCAGTAGTTTTCTTTTAATTTAATAAAAATAAGTTGATATGACAGAGGCCGGGAATAACACAGACTGAACTGGTGTCTTACCTCAGACCAGTCTTGAGTGAGTTCAAAAGAGCCGTTTGACAGGGTAAAATTAGCGTTTTTTTAGACTATCTTTGAGAACTTTTAAAACAAACTATATTACAAACTTTCCATTAAGACCCTAAATAATCATACTAGCTTGTGGAAAATTTGCTTTGTATGACTCCTTTAAGCGCAGAGAAGTGAAGGTGTAAATGGTCATGACAAGTATATTTGAGACTGAGTGTGATTTAAACCAGCATCATGTGACCCATTCTGTTTACTCCACCATGCTGGCAGGCAAGAACAGCAGTGTAAAAATGTAAAAGATTAAATATAACCGATCTCTATAATGCCCCTGGAGTGTTTTTTAATATGGTTCGATAAAGGAGCGGATAGATTTCCTGACCTGTAGGAAATCTAATCACAGTATAGGTGTCTCACTGTCAGTACAGTATCAAAAATGTCATGAAATCTTACCGGTTTAATCTCAAATGTAGTGTTTATTAGTCGTCTATCGACCCAACCCTATTTGTATCTGCCAAAAATTTTGTCAAAACGCACAGAATTGGTATTAGCAGGAGAACCTGGAGGTCCACTGTCTGATTTTAAATTGTTTTACAACTGTCGATACCAAGGCTACGGCTGCTCTCCTGATTGTCTGCCAAAACGCTGGAGTTGAAATTGCATGTCATCAACAACAGGAGCCCTACTTTGTACACAAAATGTATGTAATTCAAAAGTCTTTTGAGTTTGAAGAAAGTTCACCAGGTTTGGATATCACTGCCACTTTATAAAAACACAATAAATACCTCCCTCCAAAGAAACAATACAAAAGTCAGAATGTTGGCTGTGTGCTGCTTACCTGTAGTCTCAATGTAACGGATACACTTCTCGATGAAGAGTGGAATGGGCCGATCAGACGTGACGACGTTGGCCAACGGAACACCGAAGTAGTTACTTTCCAGAGGTTTAGACAACGATGACTGACGAGCCTTTGACCGCGTTTTCTGATAGACAGGAGACAAAGACATTATTTGCTGATACAATAACAATAGCCAAGTTTGAGCCACAATTAAGCACATACAACATCTCAACATGTGTCATAAAAAATGCATCAACAGGTTAAGATAAACAATAATCCTAATATTATTTAAATTAATTTTAACATGTCAAATGTTATGGGAACATAATTAAATGCAGTAATCTGTAGTGACCTGAAGGCATAAATCCACTGAAATCACCAAATCAGTCGATCAAAAAAGGTTTAATATCATTTGTAGAAACTTTATTCTAAAGGTACATTGGCTTTGACTTTTGCATTTAGAGTTCTGCAGGAGAACACACTGCTTAGACCTCCCACTCCACCCCCTGGCTTCCCAAAATGCTCTGCAGCAGGGCATCACGGCTCATTGGCTAGTGTGTCTGCAGTTCTGTCAGACTAGAGAAAACGCTATGACACTTATTAGGCCAGAGTCTGTTTGCTCTATAGCTAGAAGGCAAGCTAGCTTCCTGGAACATCCGCAGGTCAAAGATCTGCTTTCCACACATTCAGGAACCATGCCATATTTGCCTCACTTTTTCTCTTTCTCTCTCTTTGCTTCTCCTTACATTTCCCTACTGCTCTACTCCTTTTCTTATTTATCCCACTGGCTCCTCTCAATAGACGTTTACATAATTACCACCCTCCCCTCTTCAAGCTCTCGGTAAAGAATCTGTGCTCCAATTACAGTTCACAGGGAGTATTACTCGGATTCCAATGTTATGCAGGTCACACAGCAAACCAGACCAAGGCGTTCAAAAAAACCCAGCTACATCATGTTTGTAACTGCTACTCCACCCATTTGCAACTTCAGACGTGACTGGATTAATTCACATTGTAACACTGGAGTATCCTATGTTTGGTTATGTTATGCCTCACTAACCTCAAAATTTGTGCGCAAAGTATTTACAAGTGGAGGAAAGGTTCACTTTGAAATAAGTCCCCTGGAAAAGGGGGCATTAGAAGAACTAGGTGATGGTGGAATTTAAAACATTCCACTTGTTGGGTGAGGAGATTTTAAAAGGCTGAGTGAACATTTCCGGCCTTGCCATCCAACATTCTGAGAGCGCAGATGGGATAGTACACACAGGAAAGGCTTATTTGAACTCCTTTAAGATTTGTTCAACAAAGACTGTCCCCTTAAACCAGTACAGACCCCGGGGGGCTACTGGACTGCTGTGCTTTTTTATGGGTTGCTTTATGGATCAGTCCCATAAGGCAATTGATGCAAGCAAGGTGATTTAACCCAATGGCCCCATTGAAGTAATAAAGACACTTCTGTGCAATGAGAAGGACTGGTGGCTCAATCCTTTCATATGCCCTTAGGCTGTCACATACTCTATGAGAACAGTGGTGACTGAAATGTTTGCTTATGTGAATACAGCATATTATGGGTGTGATGGCAATGATAGTATTCCCAGCAAAAAAATAATTTAGATTTTACAACTGTTAAGCAAAAAGCAGACAACTACACGTGAAAAGCCCCCAACCACTTTTCAAGAGTCAGACGTACAAAAATACAAAAAAAAACAGCATTAATGTAATGCAAAGTTAGCCTGTATAATGTTCTCTGAAGTAAAATGAATATATGTAGAAAACTGCACAAAATTTACCTTGGTATTTCTTCGCAGACTTCTCAAGATATTCCTCCTCTTTGGGTCCTCGCCTTCTTCAGTCATAGAACTGTCCCCTTTCTGTGTAGCAAGCTCATCCTCTTTAGTCTTGGGGAGACCTCCAAGTTCATCATCACTGCCAATAAAGCTTGTGCGGTAGCTGCTGAACTTTCCAAGACGTTTGGAGCGATCACGATACAGCCGAGGTTTAATTCCAAGAGCAGATAGTTTCCGTCTACGTTCCAATGAACTGCTATCAGCCTCACTGTCTGACCCATTTCCTGCACCATTAGAATGGCTCTTGTTTGCATTGCGAATAGTGATGATTTTGCCCTGTGTACTGTCATGTGGTACAGAATAAATATTTTCTTCCTCTGTGGGTCGTGGCTTTGCTACTGCATCCATTGGCTCAGCATAATCAGATGGATCGTAACCACCTTCAGTTGATGGTGGCCAGGTGACTGATGGTAATGAACGCCTGTTAGGTCCATGGTGGCTCAGGTCCATGTATGAACTGATGTTTGAGGGTTTTGGAATGTCAAATGTGACATTGGGCTTTGGTCGCACCTGAGGTGGGACTTTGTTGTTAAGCTTGTTTTCAAAGGTTGTGATGTCAGAGATGAGTGAGAAGGTATCACCCTCCATTTCTGGGAGCTTGAAACCTCCAGCATGGGCCAAAGTGCCATCTTCCCTTAGGGTGGGATAAGGTGGTGAGGGCTCAATGTCATCCTCTGAGTCCAGCAATGTGATGCTAGGGGAGCCACATCGAGGTGAAGAAACATTTTCATTGGTGACATTGTCTGCAACGTTGTCATACATGTATGTTGCCTCTACAATGGTTTTCTTTTCCACTACCTCCTTAAAGAATGGTTGGAAGTGGTCTATCCGATGCAAGCCTCCCACCACCCCACCAGGTCCACAGATTACAGAGCTGAAACGAGCTTCAATTTCATGGGCCAGTTCCTCCCCTTGGCCAAGCTGCTCCCGGACTGCCTCAGAGTCGGCCAGTTCTGACTGAGTCTCTCCAACAGCAAGCAACTGCACTGGAATAATATCTTGGACCTCACAAAGGAAGGCACAAAGGGTTTCCATGGAAGCCTTCCTTTTGGCTGAGTACACTGCTATGTAACCATGCACTAATCTGCTTTTACGTAAGGAAAAAGATGAGTGGTAAGATAGAACAGCAAGATCAATGCTTTGCCTTTGGCCACCAATAGATAAATCCAACAAAACTGATGTTCCACTGGAGAGATTGGAAGAGGGCCGACAGTGCTGGGGCAACAAGAATGGTGAAAGAAGCTGGTCAACATCATAAGTATCTCCACACATCAGACACATTACGATTCGCAAGTCACCATCTGTGCTCTGCTGAGAGTCTCTGAAGCCTGCAAATGCAGGAAGCAAAGGTGGGGAGCTACTGCCAAGACTAACTGAGGGTCTTCGCGTGTCTAACAGACCTTTGAGTATCTGGTTTAAATGTTTTTCATTTACATTGCGACCATAGCCCACACCTGGTGAAGCAGGTTCTAAATAACTGCACTGAAATTTGCCAGCCACTTGTTGTCCTTGTTGGATCAGGGATTGCGCCGTTTCACCTCCAATGTCAGAAATTGAACCAACGCCTCTTTTGGTGACCAACAGAAGAGACAAGGGAAGCTGAAAAAGATTGGTATCCCTTCGGCCTAGGGTTGACTCTCGTAATTTCTCAATACTGTCAACAACATAGGATAAGGATTCTTTTGAGTTGTATAGGCAGAGGCAACCGTGTGGGGCAAAAGTGGGTGTGTGGAAGGAGTTTACTGGAAGGCGTACGTTTCCCTCTATAGGTCGAAGAGCCAGTTCATAAGTCCTTCCATCTAGCACGTACCGTTCATCATTGGTGCACAGGGCTCTGATCTCATTAGCTAACTCTCTTGCAAGTCCATCTTTGCCAAGGATCACAAGATTAATTCTGTCTACCTTTCCTTCACCAAATTGTGATTTTGAGCTCCCATCAAAGCAATATCGAGTGGGAAAACGAAGGGCTAAGAGTTGCTCAATTTTGCCATCCACACAATAAGGACTGCTAGGACAGGTTTCCTTAGTAGGGTGGTAGACAAAATGGATATGCTTGAGGACCAGGGCATCTCTCTCAGCTTGAAGCTTTTGCAGAGCCTTAAACCTCTGCTCCTCTCCAAGAACCTCCTGGATGGCACCCATTTTTTCTTTACTGGGCTTAGCATCGACTTCAAGTTCATAGAACAACTCTGAGTATTCCAGTAAAAGTTCTTGGAAGTCCTCCTTGGCTTGGTCAATAATAATCTTCTGGTATTTGTTATAGATATCAAGGTACTCAGGCTCCTCCAGCCACAGATAGAACTCCTCATTCATGATGAAGCTACGAGCTTCCTCCCAGGGTTTGCCAGGTGTAACAAACGGTGAAGACGCAAGTTTCTCTTTGAATTCCCATCGCATTTCTGCGCGCTTTCGCTCATTGCGCAGGTGTTCTAAGTGAGCCTCATAGATATGCTCTGCTGCAGGGGTTTCCAAAAGGTCCTGGGGAATGCGTTCATCCTCCATGTTGTCAATGTGTGGTGTAGTTTCCCAAGGTGTGTCGTCCAGCACTACAAACCAGTGGGAGAATTCCCGCTTAGTCTCGAGAACTTTTTGTACCCCAGACCAGCTCAGGTGATCGATCTCATCCAGGTTTGGTACCAAGGAATTGAGAGCCTGTGGGAGTGTGCTGAGATAGATTTTACGCCGCTTCTCTATATGTTCTTGCTTGAGCCTGTGCACATGCTGCTGGAATAGTTTCTTGGCCTTGGAGGTACCCTCGAGGAAGACATAATCTTTGAATTCAGGGGAAGTCTGCATTCTGCGGTTAGTGTTGGGCCATGTTTCATTATGGTTCTTCACAATGCGGCTTACCAGCCACTCGTAGCGGTCCTTAGCAGATGCTATCTGCTGACTCTGCTGCTTGAGAGCTTCAAAGTATGGAATGATCTTGGGCTTGCCTCTACTCTTATCTATCAACTGTACTAAGGTAAGAAAGGCAAGGTCAACATTAACATTAGAGCGTGCTGATGTTTCAACAACCTGCAAACTCTTCTTGGCCAAGGCAAATGTGTGAGAGTCTTTGATGTACCGCTCAACTCCTTCATCACACTTGGTCAGCACAAGTACAACTGGTTTCTTGGTCTTTGCTAGCTGGTTATAGAGATTGGTGACAAACTTCATCTGGTCATCAAAATTTCGGTTCATTCCCCTGCTCACATCTACACAGAGTAAGAATCCATCCACTAAAAGCTTGCCTTCAGGCATTTGCTTCTGCTCAAAGTCTTGCTCTAGTCCTAGCTGATCTGTGCAGAAATACATAAGCTTCTCAGCAGAGGCTAGTTTGGTGGAAGCTGCCCGCTTGATATAGGGCTGTAAGGCAGTACTTCGATGTGGCTGAAATGTTTGGTCATCAATGAACTCGGTCTGTTCCACCACATGCATTCGGCACTCAGCGCCCTCCTCCAACATTCGTACCGCCTCGCCCCAAAACAGAAAATGGTCATTGTTGACCACTCTACCACCAAAGTCACTTGTGCTTAAAACAGATGTGTGGTCCAAATAAAAATCATCAGCACTAGGGCGAACAAAGCGATTACAAAGGCAGGACTTGCCTACTCCACATTGCCCCTTTTCCTTTTCAGTCCCGGACAAACCTACCACAACAAGGTTGTAGGTTGGTGCCCGGGCATCTTGTTTTTTTGCCATCATCATCGTATGATAGCACTCATTTTGCCATTCCCAGAAGCTCTAGTTTGAAAGCTGCTGGGCTGATGTTCCATCCAAATGCTTTCAGGCTTGGCAAATTATTTATTTCTAAAAGATCCTGAAAGTTACTTTAGGGTTTTTTTTCCCATGCAGGGACAGTTTGTCCAATCCCTTTAATGATCAAATTATAAATCCAAAGTCATTTGGCCATTCACAATTTTGGCAGAGGTTTAGAATGGGAAGAAGAGAATGGGTTTGAGGGTGGGGAAGAGGAGTCCCTGAGGACTTAGGCGGGTGTACTGCAGGTGGTATTATTCCAGCCCATCTCCTCTCTTCAGGGGCAATCTGACACAGGAATACTGTAGTTTTCAGGTTTTCCCCAACCTGGATCTTGACCTGCAAGAAATAAAGAGACATCACAATTAAAAAGTGTTCCATGACATTTTAATTAATTAAATATGTTACTACTTAAAGGATACATTTGACCAAATATGACTATAAAGCTATAAGCTTTCACATCAAATAAATGACTTAATTTTGGCTGTTAGAATTTGCTGCATTCCAGTAAGGACTATGTAATTGTCACAAGTAATTGCATTATTTTTGGCATCACCAGTCCCTCTTTTATTTCATCAGTTGCCCAAGGGTTGTTTATGCGTAGCTTAAAGGTATCACTAGGTTTAAGAGGCTGGTATCATACCAAAGCCAATTTTTTAAAAATTGTTTCAAAGCTACAAGCTACATTCTAATCCCCAAACACACACAAACAGAGATACAGTTTTAATTGGGCAACCAGGGAAACCCCGAAATGGCCCTTAACAGGAAGCACTGCACATTGGCTGCTTTCCAGAGTCTCAAAAATAATTTTCAAAAGGTTTTTGCTATAACAAAAATGAACTCCATTAACATTTCAAACAGATTGATACTGTGAATCAAATTCAGAAACAAATTCAAAACAGGAAATGTATGATGTATAAATTGAGTGGTGAAAGCACGTGGATAGAAAAAACGGCAAGGCCTTGTGGAAATCTACAAAAAGAAAAGAACCCTCTAGACAATATACAATAAGAGCTCAGAGGAGCTCTTACACCGTTCTTGAAATCTTGAGCCCCCCCAAAAGCCTGTCAAATACAGAAAAAAAGATGTTGCTGTAATTACAGAACACAGTGAAAGGGTAAAGGATATCCCTTCCCCTTTTGATAGCAATTCTGCTATTTTGGAAACAAATTACAATCAATAAACATTTATATTTTATTTTTGTTGTCTTATTATTAATAGGCATTTGACTACGCCAAGGACAGGTACCACAGACCTTTGTTTGCTTGATCAACAACAGCACCTTGGAGGCAAGTCTAGGTAAATGTGCTGACAACAGCTCTCAAGGCACTACATCCAGCGATCACAAGCGACACATGATTGCAGTTGCAGATGTCACTGTCACGGTCTGGGCCAAATGTAATGATTCCGCTGTGGCGAATTTGCTCTGTGAAATAGCTTCTATGTAACAGTCAGCATTCTTCAAATCACAAAACATGTAAGAGTTTTAACATTTCATTTGAATTGCTGACACTTAATATCTGAGCAGAAAAGGGTATCCGAGTTTGAGCCTTGGCCTGCCAGTCAATGTTGGATCAGTGGTAAGACCAGTGGAATCATGCTTGTATCACTCTCTCAAAACATTTTTACTATAGTACGATTAGCCACCAATCATTGGACACTTAAAATATAACAAACGCAAAAGTAAGGTATGCTGGTTTGGCTAAAAGAAAAAAATTAAATGTAAAGAATGAATTCATAATTTTCCTTCCACACTATAGTTAAAACAAAGTGCAATGCAATGCTGTGGGTGTGGCACCATTGTGCTTGTTTAACATTGGGCTGGGCAATATATCGTACATTATATTCACATGCATCTCGTCAGTAAAGCCAGTTCTTTGATTAGAGGTAAATCTCAATCACCTGTTGTCAAATGGAGCTGCACTTAATACACAGATGCTGCGTCCGAAATCGCATACTGCTTCAGTAGGTACTACATTTAAAACCGAACGTACTACTCGACCGTTAA
>JAUCNO010000191.1:12064591-12076492 GCA_032353835.1 Enteromius viviparus
TTTTATGAACAATTCCGATGGAATCGTTATTTTTTAAACGGTTCCAAGTTGGAACCGGTTCTCGATGCCCAACCCTAGTTATAAGACAAAAAAAGTTGATGAGAAATTGATACAACAAACAAACAAAAAAACATTGATGATGATGCAACAGAACCCAGTGGTTAAATTGATTTTGAGATGTGGAAATTACACTCAAAAATGAAGGTGAGCTTACAATTGATTGAGGATGGATGGGGTTTATTGAGATTGAATGATTGGAGATGTCAGGCATACGTCACTAGAGAGAAGTCTCACATTTCTATGGAGCTGTGAAATTTAAAACAAACAAATTGAAAATGTAAATTGTGTTCTGAGGATGAACAAAGCTTTTACCCAGGGGTCACCAAGTTTAGTCCTGGGGCCTGTTCCATAAAACAAGTTTACCAAATAAGTCAGGCTTTTGGCAGATTAAGATTATGTCCGATTTATTTTAAACCAAATGAACTGGCAATAAGTCAGACTAACTGAAATAAACCTGGCTTATTTGGTAAACTTGTTTTATGGAACAGGCCTCTGGAGGGCCAGTGTCCTGCAGATCCTGATCCAGTGTCCTGAAGATGTGTGAAGAAACAAGATAGTATGCCCGAATAATATTCATATCCAAAACGACACGATGTGAACATCACGGAGCACTGAACACTATCAAGTAATATTCAGAAAGAATTTGCGCGTGCATCGTTATATTGGATGCATTGTCTCTTAAAGTGACCGCGCCTACTTTACTAGCTGCTGTGTCGGTGTCCTTAATGTTAATCCAAGAAAATAAAAGAAAGAAAATCACTCATTGCTCTTGACTAAATTACTTTTTAGTTTTAACAAGAATGAATCCACAGAATTTTCTTTAATTGCTAATTCAACGTTTTATAGACTGAACAAAATTAAGCATTGTGTAACGTCCTTGTCTGAGTTCCTTGCCTCATGTTCAATGTCTTTGGTTTTGTCCAAGTTCATGTATGCCCTTCCTGTCCTAGTTATGAGTGTTCAGTTTAGCGTCATTAGTATGTGTATTTATGTGCCTTAGGCTGAGTTCAGACTGCATGATTTTCAAAGCAGTCACGTCACAGATGTTTTCACAGTGACTATCCGGGGTAGCATTCAGTCACTGTATGATAGATCGGTGACAGGGGCTTTTTTACATTGCTTGACTTTACAATAGGAAGAATCGCCATTAACTTTGTCTCACTGCCAAACACACGCGAGAAGTGACATGGCAAGATCATGTGTGCAAGACTGGAGTTCTCACATGAGGCTGGGATTATTACTAAAAATAATTGCAAGCAAAATAAGCTTCTCATACAAATTGCATGTGCGCTCATTTGCAACGAAAAGAAGATTATGGACGAAGATAATTACCTTCTATACCTTCTTAACTCCTCCCCCAACTTCCCGCTGCTCTGGATGTGGCTCTATCATTGGCTGTAGGTAATCACCGATGTTATTCAGTCAGAACACATTTCACACGGCATGATTTTGAATCGTCGACAGATCCAGATATTTAGCATGCCAAATATCTCACGGGTGTCGGCGACATGTCGGCGATTTTCTCAGATCGCGTCATTGATAGTTCACACTGTGTGATTGTGACCGTTTTGCCTGTGATTTCGGGCATTTGTCGGCGTTTTCTCAAAACCTGTCGGCGAGTCAAAATCAGGGCTAAAATCGTGCAGTCTGAACTCTGCTTTAAGCTTCCTAGTTTTTTAAAAAGGTTATGGCAGCATCAGAAATAGACACTGTTTTAAGAGAAGACATTTGTACAGTATGCCATTTTGTTTTTGGAATGCTAGCAAAGATCCTGACCTTTAGATGAGAAATACTATAAAGACAATTAAAATACAAGTAAGAATATTGGATGAAGCCAGAAACATCTATTATGCCAAGCACTGACTTTCTCATCAAGTAAAAAAAAAAAAAGCTCAATAACTGACTGTTTAAGTTCCATCAGCCTTCAGTATTGAACAACTCCACAGCAAATACAATCAAACTAGAGAACAACAACACAGTCCCTGTGAACTTGTCTTAGGACAGTAAAACGAAGCAGACAAAAGCAATTTCAAAGACTATAATTAATACCAACAGAAATGAAAACTACAATTTGTTTCCTGTCAAACTACTGCGAAAAAGCCTGTCTAAACAAACAGTCACACACATAATCAGGCTGACAAGCTGTAAACATCCACTTACACTCTCGCAGATCAATCGCTCTTTTATATTCCCTTCAAAAGAAGCAGAGATTGAACATGTCGCAGAACATCAGTAAATCAGAGATGTGTATTGTTTGGTATGTTGTTATTGTTGAGAGAGTATTAACAAGTGACAATGTGCTGGTGCACGTATTATTCCTAATTATGTGCTTCAGCACTAAAATTATAAGAGATATTTGTCCAGCCATCAGCATTACATAAAAAAGAATTCCACTCCTCTAGTGCGTTATCTTTACTGGAGTAAAGTCCACACGCCATAGAAAATGAGAGGCCATACATACGGTGTCCCTCAGGGCCAGTGTCTAGGTCCATTCCATTTCTGGCCTCTCCTCGTCAATGCTACATTTCTTAAAAGAATTACAGGTGGCAGAGCTGGCGATGATGACAAAGCAAGGAAGGAGCGGAGTAAACAGAGTTTAGTCTGACTGATGCTACTCGCAAACCCATTCCTCCAACAGAATCAGCACTAATATGGTCGTAAGAGCAGATAGTCTACTCATCCATTTTCCCCCACCCCTGATCCCTCTTCCAGTCTCTCTCGAGACCTGGACTCCATTAGAGCACTGCCTGGGGCACTGAGGAACAGAGCCTTTGCACGGACAACACTTCCTGTATGGGGAGAGAGCCTAATGCTGCAGTAGAGAGCGCAAGAGAGAGAGTCGTACAGGGATGGGAAGATGAACAAAGGGGAATGAAGATGTATAAAATATTCAACTAGTTTAGCCAGAGAGGGGGAGAGACCATGTTCTCTGTATTCAGAACTGAGAGGCTAAAGTAAATGTGTTGCTTTGCTGCTGTAAAATGGGTGATCTAATAGGGATTGCCTAAAGCGCATTGACTAGTATGTCAGAAAACAGATGTAGCATATATATAAATCACCTCAAAAGTGAAGGTACTAAGTTCAATTACATACACAGAGCATTACTTGCGTACACTGATACAACCAAACGGACAGTTTAATATTTGATCATTGTAGGAATGTTTAGGGGTGCCCCGGTATTTCTTCTGAAGGGCTACCATCCTAAAAACACCCCAGCTAATCAAGGTCTTGAGTATTTTTTGAAAAGAACAGCCAAGTGTGTTGGAAGAGGTTCGGAAATGAAGTCTACAGGAAGGCAGCCCTCCAAGAAGCAGGGTTGGCTACTCCTGGTATAAACCAAGAAATTTCAAACCTAGAGGCTCCTAAACACTGCGTATTTTGGACGTTTCCAGTAAAGGACACGCCTGATTTGAAAATCCTTTGGCTGAACTGTCCCAACTTGATTGATTAACAAAAGTGGCACTACTACTGTAGTAACACAAATGCAGACAAATCCATAACTCAAAGCTCATACGTCATAAACAGCAAGGCCAGTACTCCCAGATTTTAATCTCACCGTGGCCAGCAACGGTTTGCATGCAAAGTACACTGGATTACTCAGGATTAACACAGCACTCTCCGCATCTTCACATTTCCAGGATGGCTGGCTCTTCAGGCATGATATAATGCAGTTAACCACACAAAAAGAAACCATTGCAACCGTAAAGCCCCTGACCTAGATCCTAACACACTGCCCGATTTTGCTGTCAAAATCTGTTATTGACTTGTTTAACCACTGCAAATACCATCCTCCTCTGCATCACTTCAAAAACGACCTTTCGGGTCGCAGGTTTTTGCTTCCTTGTGCTAGAAGCTTGTAGTGGCAGGGCGAGCATTTCTCATTAAAATCAGATGGTGATCATGGCCGATCTGCAAGACGGCTTCCTCTCTCGCTCTCAATACTCACACGCACACTTTTCACAGGCTGAAACGTGGAATGGAGGTCTGGTTTAGTAAGGAGGGAGAAGGAAAAGTGCGTGTCAAAAAAAAAGCAACAAAACAACAAATTGTAGGATGACTAGAGATTGTTGAGGTTAGCTGCTGTAACTTATTTCTAACACCATGCCTCTCTCACGATAAAGACTCAAAATATTTCTCATCAGGGAGCCGTACATGATGACAGCTATTAATTCCTCACACCAGCAGGCATGGTGGCAGGTTTGACAGTGATAGGGGCTCCCTCTTTTCAGCCACGCACCAACACAGCGGCCTACGCCAACCTTTGCAAAGACTTATGACCTTCATTCGACTCTACTCTTCTGGAGTCACTCTTCCCAACATGTGCCTAACTCTTCCTACCTTGGGACAGTTGACAAGAGGCCAAAAAACCTTGGCAAGATCACAGCTGTAGCAGGTGTTTAGAATGGACAGTTTCGCTTGGGGGCTGGTTTTCTGGTGTTGGCAAATTTCTGTGGCTTCAGCCACTCAAGAGCATGGGCAGAAACATAAAACCTTTGTCTAAATCTGTTGAAAGGGGAGGCTTTATGGATTATGATCCGCTTTGAAGGCGTGAGGGTAGAGTTTGGTATCGTTCAAAATGTTTTGACATTGATATCAATACCAATATATTGAGTTCGATGCCTGTTCTTGAATGATACCTTTCTCGAAACCAGTTTTATGAAACCAAAATGACATGATCTGAAAAAAGATTATAAACTTGTTCACATTATCATAGAATCAAAGCCTCATTTCCTGAGCCACTGCACAAATGAGCAAAATATATCCAACACAAAATCCGTGCGAATAGTTTTAATAAAGTTAAATAGCTTTCATCATCTGTTAGGCTGTTAACACTAGTGCATATACGCATATAGCTCAGACAGAATCATCATTTGTATTTATTGCTCACAGATCTACTGATGAACACTAGCAGAGTGTACAAAAACTTAAAATCGAAATCGTATTTATTGTCTTACGTAGGTAGCATAATGCTACAGTGCGCATGAATGGTCATGTAACACACGCTTTTTATTTTGTAGTGGACAGATTTTTTTTTCTGATACAGTATGCAAGTATGGACGAGGATTGTTTTCATAAAATAAAAAAATAAAAAAATGCACCAGGCAACACAAAAAGCTATAGAGAGCATTTTATTCGCATTCAAATCACTCTCATTGATGTCAAACACCAATCGATCTGCACTTCGCCATTTCTAGCTGAACATACATAGTGCTGCAGGCTAATTGGATAATTGACGCTAATGAGATTTACCCCTTAGGTCTCAAAATTTGGACGTTTTCCCATACTCTATGGTATCGAGGCAATTTAGTTTATTTCTATAAAGTAGGGAATTTGATACCCAGTCCTACAAGAGCGAAGGCTAGCAGAAAGATGAAAGCATTTGAAATCTAGTGCAAATGGATTTTATAATGTAGCTTCTTCTGGCTACAATTACGTTTTATGACCTTTATGACCAAATCAAGTATTTCCAATAAATCCAATGCAACACTTGCAGCATTCTTTTAAACTTTAGGGTTTAAGCACGCTTAAAGTGATTTATACAATTTAATTGCTCATGGACTATTTCTATTCTTGGTAGATCGTAGTTATAATTTAACTGACTTCACCCACTGTGTTGGCTCAACATGTTGTATAGTAAAACAGCAAACAAAGTTAATGGTCACTTTTGTCGCTGATTGTCATTATGATGCAGAATCTTTAACATATCTTTATCAAACATACCTGAACCAGCTAATCAAGGTCTTCTACTAGAAACTCGAAACTGTGTGTTGAAGCAGGTTGCAGCTACAGGAAGGTGACCCTCTAACAGCAGCATTGGATAACCTAAATTATTAACCAGTGGTAAAGGAAGAGCTTATAGGGGGCTTAATTTAATACCACAACATAATAACACTATAGGCCAAACCGTATGCACTAAAATGTGACAGACACAGCTTTAACAGCCTCGCATAAACAGTCAGGTGCAAATGTACACAGCTCTACCAAACAAAGAAGCAATTATAATTACACAATGTCTTCTTTCTTCAGGGCCCAACACTCCCTTCCCAGCTGCCAATCTATCCCACTAACAGGAGAGATTTACAGGCTAATTGGCTGGTTAATTGTAGTAAGGCACAGGTGTTGAGAGCCGGAGGTACAAAGAGAGTCGGGCCAAGCCTTGAAAGTCCTATGGTTCATGGTTTGAAATTGACCTAAGGCAGACACTTTGCTTGAGACAAAGTTTAGCTTTGTTTAAAAACCTAATGTGTAACTAGAAAATAAGTAAAATCTCTGTAGAACCTGAAATCACAGGGTAGGAGTTTCCATATTTTCTGACTCTGATTTCTCCATTCACTTTTTAGCCGTTTATGAATTCTGGGTAAGGATTTTAGGAATCATTACATTTGACAGTGATGTGCTAATGAATCGTTTAGAGCAATTTGCGAACTGGTTTGACTAATTTGTTGAAAAGAACAATTTGCAAAACCTTATTTCTGTAATAGTCTAAACTCTTTCATGACTTCTAACATTAAATAAGAATTAATCCATGACTTTTCCAGGCCATAAAATTCTGATATTGAATTTTAGGCCTTCCCATAATTGTGGGCTCCCTGTTGTTTTATGTGTAATGATATATAGTACGTATGTAAAGCAAGCATATGTTATATGTAAACACCATAACCTATGGGACACCAGCACAGAAGGGTTACTCTTTTTCAAACAGATGGTTCTTCCACACATACGCTATACTTATAATGTACCATCTGCTCTTACAATGATAGAGAGTGTCAAAGTCTCTAACACACACAGTTTGGTCTCTTCAAATGAGTCTATAACATTAAAACGCATTCTTCTTTAATGCAGGAAGGAAATGCGTCCTTGCACTGCTGGATTATGACACCAATTAAAACAAGATCGCAGTGTGAGAGTTTCAAGTGTGATATCCTGCATTTCATTGGCTACAGTCACAGTCAGGGTTTGGGATTTACAATTGTATTTAATAACAGGTGCGAGTCTCATACAACAACTTATAGGAGCGCTCAAATCTAATCTGTATGAATGAATAACCAATGTTAATGTTATAAGTTATTATACTGGTCTGAAAAAACTGGGAATGTAAAAGGCGGCAGAATTCTTGTTCTTTTCCTGCCTGTGAGCCATATTTCCATGCTGCAGTTTTAGTACTTCCTGTAAGTTGGCAGTTTTGCTGATAACCAGAGAGGGAAGCCTTCATTATGGTAATCAATATTTTAATGCCAGAGTAATAACCCTATAAATTCCAGTCCTGATACAACCGACGTGAACCAACAAGAGAGAGAAAGATAAAGAAGGACTTTACAGAAGAAGAGTGCAATGATCAGAAAGGGAGTTACCAGGGCTTGGTAGCAGCAACCGTTCACTAACAGGCTACATTCACTTAAGAGCATTGTAAAATTCTCATATATGCCCAGACACGCTGCTAGCACCTGAACAGCAGATGATGATGGTGCACTTTCCCTCTCTGGTCAATTACACGGTGCAAAACAAGGGGTGGAAGTGAAAGAAGGACAGAACGAATCATTCAGAGCGAACATACAACTTAAAGCATAAGATGAGTCCGAGTAGAAGGTTGAGAGGAAAAAACTAAATGTTAGGCAAGCACAAGACATCTGACTCACTCTCTAGAGAGTGAAAGCAAACTATGAAAACACCTGAACCTGCCATGGTGTCAATTAGAGATAATGACTTTTTACTTGTTGCCACAGTAACTCGCTCTTGCAGCACTGGCAGATGGTGGTAGATAGTTTTTCTGCTTGCTTTCTACAGACAGGGCAATTCTAAAGACCAAAAGAATCTAATGCTTTCTGCCTTTTTAAAGGATTAGTTCACTCTATGCATTTTCTTTTTTATTTGTTCTCATTTCAACTGATTGACTTGCATGGAGTACAGAAGGAAAGAATACACTAGCACTGTACTCGTATGAATAAAATGGCCATTGAGGCTTTAAAGCTTCAAACAAGTAAACATACAACTTGCAAGGTCTTCTGAGGCTATATGACAATAATAAAAAGTTGCTATGAAATTGAAGTACCTTCAGAATTAAACAATTTATATAGAAAATTTAAAAAAATCTATCCATCAGGAGAGTTTTACGGACTAAATGTCATGCCACTAGACACTAATCTGCTGTTTCACCAGAAGATCAAATTATGATATTAAGTTAAAAAAGGCACAAGATTAAAAATAGATCAGATGGTTAGTAAGAAATTTTTATTAGTTTGAAATGCATTCAAGTTCAACTCACTCACTTGTTCAGTAAATTTAAGAGAACGATTACCAATGAATAATGACTTCAATTTCCAGTAGAGTCCAGTAGATTCTTAATTTTGAAAGCTGTGGCCCATGTTTATGCCAGCTGCATAGAACAGAGTGACCAGCGCAAATTGTCTAACAATTTCTGTAATGTATCATCACTTTCTGTTTTGTCAAAACCAGATACCCAAGGAAACTAAAAAAGCGAGGTCGCACAAACAAGCGAGAGAGTATGTGTATGTTTTTCTTGCTCGGTCAGACTCGCCGCTGGCTTTGGCAGTTGCGAAAACAGCCCTGAGGCAGCCAGAGGTTGGAGGGTTTTGTGCTTGCTCGTCCATTTTAAATGGGCATTCAGATGGGGAATGCCATTAGCCCCATCCTGCCTGCAATGATTCAGCCATGGGCGGCAGTAACCTCAGACTACTCAGAACAGCAGTCCACAACCTTGCTCTTAATGTGCTGGCAGTCTCGGTTATACCTGAGGAAGTAATCAACTTACACCAGCGCATTTAAAGCTACAGCGTGTAATTTCTTTGCTACTAGATGTACCAAACAGAATTGCAAGGTGTTTATTTAGACCAAGGTTATCAACAACTTCTGGAGAATGCTATTTGTTGCATGAAGGACTGTAGAAATAACAAAATCAAGTCATATAAGCTGAATAATTTGGCATTAAACTGGAAATTAGGTGCTGGATGTCCGGCCAGAGGAGAACTGTCCCCAACTAAGCCTGGTTCTCCCAAAGTTTTTTTTCCCATTCTCTCATGGATGGGGTTTTGGTTCCTTGCCGCTGTCGCCTCTGGCTTGCTTTTGTTGGGGACACCTGATTTCCAGTGATTATCGTCTTCTTGACTACAGAGACCGTCTCCGCATTTGATAAATAACGTTTAATTCTCGTCATTATACATTACCATCACTCTGTTCTCTTACTTGATAATGTTGAGTGCTTTGCTACAATCTGTATTGTTAAAAGCGCTATATAAATAAAAATGACTTGACTTGACTGACAACTAGCGAAGGCGTTTGGAAACACTATAATGAATACGGCACCACCCAAAAATAAACAGAAAATATATTAAAGGATCAAAAAGATGTAAAACTACATAGCAAAATCTGAAGAGACTAAACTTCATAACATTTTCCTTTTGAAAACTACACTTGTTATAGAATCACAAGTTTTGAACTAATTAACTTCCAATAAAGAAACAGAAATCTCCCAGTTTCATAAATATCTTTTTTATTTTTAAAGATAGAAGTCTAATGGGTTTGGATTAATCATAACGGTAAATAATGACTTTTAAATTTTTGGTCAACTATCCTGTTGCGACCTGACCTTTGAGTCAAGAACCATTTAAAGACTCGACTAAAAAGAGTGATTAATTCATGAATCATTCTTCACGGCTCCTCTCACCGAGGAGAGCTAGGATGTGCAACAAAGTTTTCAGTAAATGAGTTGCCATGAGGTGTCAAAATCCACTAGAGTTCAATATGAAATGCGTTGCGGAAACCAAGCCCCCCGACGATGATCCCTCATCTAGTGGACTATCACCATCCGATTCACTACAGGTGGCAGGGACACAGCCGCATGTCTCCAATGTTCTGTTCCAGTCCCAAACAGCATGAGAGCAGTTGGAGGAAACTAGCTGTACGCAAGGAGGCCTCACACATTCACAGTGCAGCGGTACCCTCTGCCAACAGTGCGGCCAAGCAGAAGAATAAACAGCAGCTTGAAGGACTACGGAGGCTGGAAGTGTTAGCGCGGACTCCGCTGGCCAGATTGCGATGGGACCTCGGAAGCATCTGTCAGAGTAGTCCTACAAGAAAAGTCAAGCACTCATACGTCTGTGTTCAAAAAAGGTGAATGAAAACATTTAGCTTGTGTTAATCAGAGTGTTTTTAGCGGCCCTCCTGTTTTGCCTTGCTACAGAATGCTCCTGATCTCCTCCGCTTTCATCTCCACCCCCACCCAACGTGTGTTTTTGCAACCTCATGACTGGCACAGCCTCTCTCTGCGGCCACTTTTCCCAGGCCCTCTCGGGCTGGAGTTTGACCACTTTCTGCAACTTTACCAATCACCATTCAAGTTGTGGCACTGTGACATCTTTTCCGCTTTCTGCACAGATACACACTCAATATTCTCACTTCTTTCTGTAAAGGTCATACCAAAAGGTTTCCTTCATGGACTGTGAAAATGGCCGCATTACAGTAGGCAAAAAAGATCATCAAAGTCGTCCTAAGGCAAGAACGCATTTTGGTTTTAGGTTTTAGACAGCTTTGAAGAAAGGTTTTGATCCACTTCAAATGTTGACTACTGTAGATTTAAGTATAAGGAAAACTAAAAATCTTCATGGCAAACTAGTCATGTTTTTGGTCATAAAATGAGAGTAAAATGTCTGCTGACTAGGGTTGGGTCATCGCCGATAGCCGATAGACATCACGATGCTGAGCTGGCATCGCGATCCTCCGTCCCGCCAAAGCAGCAGCAACCAGCTCGCGAAAAACACACTTAATCTATGGCGGCAAATCCATGCCATTAATAAGCGAGCGCACCACTGATGCTGGCGAGCGTGGTAAATCATTTCCACGAGAAGAAACAGACGTGCAACGGGGCTCATTTCAAACCGTCGCGCGCACTCGATAGCCTATGTCATCCACGCACAATTCATGCACTCGCGCGTGATCATTTCTGCTTTGTCAGTCATGGGAAGATGTCGTCGTCCATTGCGATGTTTCACATTAGACATCGTATGATGTCAAATTGGTCAATATCGCCCAACCCTTCTGCTGACTGTTAGAAAACATACTGAAACCTATTGTTGAAACGTCAACAGTAAAATTCAATAAACACACAATAACAATCATTCAAAAGTAAGAGAAGAAGTGAATTAAGACTGTACCCGAATGTGGTCATCTGGGTCAAGCAATAAAATATATTAGGTTTGGTCTATTGCAAAAATCCCAGTACTTTTAAGAAAGAATAGAATAGCACTGCTTTCTGACCTTTTGCTATATTTTTTACTTTTTGGATGTTTACTTAAACACCCAATAATGCTTCTAACACTTCAAAGCTTTACTTTAATATTTTAAACTTCTGTTTATTTGATCTATTACTAGTAACAAGTTTCTTTGCTCTTTATTACTGAAGTGAACAATCATTGTTTTCATTCATTTAACTTTGTTGAACGATTTTTCAAACCATGTTTATTTAAAGGACAGTTCGTTCAAAAAGGAAAGCTCAGTTCTTGATTACTCACCCTCATGTCATTCCAAATCCATAAGACCCTCATTCATCTTCAGAACACAAATGAAGATAGTTTTGATTAAATCTAAGAAATATTTCACCCTACAGCAGTGATACTACCAAGTTCAAGGCCCAGAGAGGTATAGTAAGGACATCATTAAAAAAGTTCATGTAATAATAGTGCTCAGAAAGCTCTTGATTTCCATGTAAAATTCTACATTTTGTTCTGAAGACAAACAAAGGTTTTACGTAATAAGTAGGGTTGGGTATCGTTTAGGGTTTTTTCGATACCGGTGCCAAATCGATACTTTTAAAACGGTTCCGGTGCC
>JAUCNO010000191.1:12088643-12128326 GCA_032353835.1 Enteromius viviparus
AATAATATTTCACAATATTACAGTTTTTTCTGGATTTTTAATCTAATAAATGCAGCCTTGATGAGCAGAAAAAACATCTTTAAAAACCATTAAATATCGTACTGTTTTAAAACTTTTGAATGGTAGTGTACTAGCGACATTTTTTATTTTCTTTATCCTAAACCGCCGACACCGTATCATGAAATGACTGCATTTGGAAATTCAGCTCATTCCTTGGACTCTATGAGACAAGAGGTCACTTTCTCCAAGCTCTCTTTGAACCGGACTCTTCCCAAGCTCGCGGCCAAACAAAACAGCCCTGAGCACTCTGGAGTCTAATCAACAACTTCCACCCAGTCATCACACTTCCAGGCTCCCTGCAGTTGGACAGGCACAAAGAAACTTTGCGAAGGAAAGAGAGGAAACGGGTTGGAGAGAGAGAGACGGGCTCGCAAACAAAAGCTTCAGGTGAGAAAGAGTGCAAGGGAAAGCAGACAGACAGAACGAAGCTGGTGATTTGAGGTTTCGGGGAAAAAAGAAACGGGAGAGAGAGGAGCCATTAACATTAAGAGCTCATTTTACCTTTAGCAAACACTTTTCCCAAGCGAGACCCGTTGTAACAAGCAAACGGGTGACTGCAATTAACCAAGGCCACTTATGTTCTGAATTAAGGCATCGTCTAACCTACAGCGGCCTATCGATTAAACAGCAGTACAATGCCTGCCTCATTGAACCACCCAGGGTTGCAATAACACAAGAACTTGTGCATCGCTGCTTGCGTAGACCATTACTTTGTCAGTGGCTGCTACTAATTTAGCCAGTGAAACTTGAGAGAGATGAAGCTGATAACAGAGGAGTTGCGAGATAATTAAACAACGCCATGCAGGGTTAAACAGGGCATAACGTAACTGTGGTACACGTAATTATCCACTAAGAAAAGCTAAGCAAGGCAGAGCAGTGTATAATAATGAAGCAAGGACTACGATAAGATGCATCTGTTGATGACTCTGAAGAATAGAATTTATTAGTCACCATGACAAAAGAGAAAAGTTAAATGGGCCAATGATAAATAAGAACATAATGAAAGTAGAAATCTATTAAAAAATTCTAATTTTGAAAGATTATAAGTTTGTTGTATACAGCCTTATTGTTTTACACACACACACACACTCATTTGCAAACACATATAATGATATTTTTTTGCAGCTAGGATATTTTAGTTAGGTAAAAAAAAAAAAAACTACAAAAAAGTTAACTAATACTATAAAACAATAAAATCACGATAACATAACAAAAAACAAGATTTTTTAAAATGTCAAAAATAAATAAATAAATAAAAAAACACACAAATGTATATACTGTAAATAATTGTGACCAAGAAAATATATATTTTACTTTACCAAAAGTGTTCTAATTTCATAAATGTTCATTTTGGGAAGACAAAATAAATATGAAATATCATATATTACACATGTAAGGCAAAAAAATTATAATTTTAATTTAATAATTTAATGATAATTTAAATTATAATTTAACAAAAGTGATTTACTCACGATAAAAATAAATGAAATATTAAATAAAAAGCATGAATTATGAATGAATATCATTAGGATTTTCTCTTAAAATATTGTCAAGATATTGTAAGAGACTTACTGACAGACAGATATTTCCCTTTTTTTGGTTGCATGTTAGTTACACCACATGACCAATTATTAATTTATTAATATTATTTATTTATTATTAAGCAGTTCTTTTTTAATGATGCTTTCTTCTTCATTATGATATCAGTAAAGTTGTACCACCCTGACATTTTGCATGACATTTTCCTGACGTGTCTCACAGCAAGCACATCTAAATACGGGTGTTTGAAAAGGTGCGAGTGAATGAAGATTCTGGATTCACACTGTAACACTTTCTAAGTGGTCTGGAGAGGATTTTGATAGGCCTGTTGAATGTCATTACCATGAGAGTGTGCATTCCAGAAGCACAAGAATCAACCTGGGGTCTCAGGGGTGGAACATCTACACATATCCACACACCCCACTGCTCTGTGAGCGCGCACAGAGCCTAGGTTATGCACATACAAGGGCACTGGGATGGCTCCAGGCTGCAGGAACTGAGGAATGTGGGTAAAATTCAGGGGGGATGGGTCAGCTGCAGCTAACTGGAGCAGTAGTGTGTCAGCGAAAGAGAAAAATTGAGAGAGCGAGAGAAGGAACAGGCAAACTAGGAATTTAAAGCACAATAGGAAACCAAAAAGGGAATCTGGAGGAACAGATACAGGCTGCGGTTCACACAGGGGTCGAGAGAAAAATTATTCACCATCATCAGCAACTTAAAAGCGTTCAGCTGATTAACAGATGCATTCGAAAATTGCTTAATAATGGTTAAGATTAAGCTATTGAAGAAATATTTGTTGCAGACAAAAACTTTCTGGCTGTCTCGAGTGCCTAGACGTATGCAAAGAAATGGAACAATTATGCTTTATTCATAAAAAATGTCAACAATGAAGATTGATTATGTGTCCATACAATGCATAAAACTAGTTCTCTGCTCTCTGAAAATAACAATGATTAGACTACACAGAGTTATAATTTTGTTTTTTAATGAAACGTTTAAGCAAGAAAGCACTTTTTCCAAAAGTGACAGTGAAGCACTTAAAACGCTGCAAAATATCGCTGTCCTTTACTTTTTATTCATTCAAGAAAGTCTTTTTCCACAGAAATATTGAGCAGCACAACTGTTTTCAACTTTGATAATAATAACAAGAAAAAGAAATGTTTCTTGAGGAGCAAATCAGCATATTAGAATGATTTCTAAAGAATCATGTGATTGGAGCAATGATACTGAAATAAAAATAGCTGTTTTAAATTGTTAAAACATTTTCAAATATGAATATTTTACTGTATTTTATCAACTAAATAGCATAAGCATAAAAAACTTCTTTCAAAAACAAAACTCTTGCAATAATGTTTATATTATAACAATTAATAATAAAAAATAATAATAAATATAAGCTGTGTCAGTCCCTTTTTGCATTAATTATGCATTAATTATTCCTTTATAATGCATTGTACTACCTCGTGAATAATTGTAACCACGTATCAATTTAAATGCTATGCATTTTAAATTCAGTAATTAGGGGTTAGCCAAAATGACCACAATCTTTATTATATTTTATTTTCCAGTAAAATGTATATTTATACATCATTTAAAGCTAAAATAACTGTATAGTGAGATATTTATAGGGAGATATTTTGCTTTAAATTAAGTTGTCTACATGCGTAATATTGACAATGGTGGCAAGAATTATGAAATTTCTATGGAGTCTATGGAGTAAATGTCATAATTCTTACCACCAGTGTCAATATTACACAAAACTACTAGCATTAAAAAAACTATTTAGATCAAGATATAGAACCTTATAATTACTTAGGACAAAATATAATGTATTAAAACACATAATGAATACTCATAATACATTATATTCTTTAATAAACTATTTTAATTACATGTATTATTATTATTAAATACGTACATTAAATGATATTAATGTTTTTTTATTCATAAATAAATTTACATCTTTTTTTGGTAAGATACCCCACAGAAGAATAAAAGCAAAAACCACAAGTTGAATATAAGATTCTTCATCCTTTATCACAAAATGCTATGTATGCCACGAAGAACTGTCACGCCAGAATGCGACAGAGAACAAACACCACCTCAATCCTTGACATTGCAATCACACTCAAGCACAGTCAAGTAATCAAGTCCAACTCTCTCAGCAGATGACATTAGCTGATTTCCTAAATGCTAGTAAACAGCAATAAACTGAAGTGCATTGCAAGGGTTAAAATTGGTCTTTTCACACAGTCATTTTTAATATGCATGCAAAACCGTCACCCCGCACTGCCCTGATGAAGTGTCTGGGAAAACACCGCCCTCTGTCCTGCCACTTCCACACAGTCCCGCTCTGCCAAAACTAGCGGACCGCTAACGCGCTCTAAAACAAGGAGAAATCTCAAACCTCCCACAATACTCTCAAAAACACAAAACTTCACCCACATCCTCCATTCATTCTGCATATACTACCCATCCTCTATCAGACCGACATACTCGACACTGCCCATCGTCTCATCATCATCCGATTCCACGCAGAGAAATAGTGGGATGGGATTTGGGTGCTTAACTTCATTAGCTACGCCTCAGTCTGGGGCCCGTAGATTATGACTAATTAATCAGCTTACCGGGGCTTAAACACCACTACACAGAAAGGAAGAGCCTTATCTGTCACCATGCTAAAAAGATTTCACTCTCGTCATCTTTTCTTCCTTTAACACGCACAACACAAATTCCTCGTCTCCGTGTCCTTTGTTGCCCAAAGATTAGCCTGACACAAGCTACACAGGCAGCTGGAATGGACGCAGTAACTTGGCTGAACGCTCGTGCCTCAGAGGCAGAGATGTGAGCTGTATTGTGTACCGGAGGTTCTCTTGTATGCTATGATATGGTCTGTTAAGAAAGAAAGAGAACAAGGAATCAAGCCGCTTGGATAGGAGGACCTACGGAATTTGGTTTTTGTTTTTTTCCTAAATTTCTCGCTTTCTTTTTTTTTTTTTTTCTCTCAATTCTGTTTAATTAATTCAGTTTAGAATCAAATTGTAATTATCCAAAAATTAAATAAAAAAAAAAAATCGAAATCAAGTAAACTTACAAAACTTTATCAAAATAATTCTTTATTTTTTCCTCATTAAAATTTTTAGTTTAAATAATTTATTAAAATGTAAATATCCAGAAATATGTCTAAGCAAGTGAATTCATAACAACAAAAATAAAATAAAATGATATTTTTTCCCTCAAAAATCCATGTTGCCTATTTTCTTTTTTGGGCATTTTTTTTGCCTTTTATGATGATAGGACAGATCGCCCACAAGGCTATCGGCACAGACTTAATTTTTCGTTTCATTCATTTATTTGGAATTTTATTTTCATGGCTTACTTATAATTATCAAAAAACCCAAACAGAATTATTTATCTTTGTTTTGTTTCTTCAAAATTATATTTTTTCCTTCTAAAACTCATTTTTTGGAAGCATTTTCCAATTTTTTCTCTTTAAAAAAATTCCCTTTTTATTTTTATGGATTATTATTTTTTATTATATAAAAGGCAATCATTTAAAAAAGATATTTAAGTAATTTAACTGATAACAATATAATGTATTTAAATACATTGACAAAATACATAAGTTTGTTTGTGGTGTATTTTTTGGTTGTGTGTTTTTTTCTCTAAAAGTCAAAATTTTCTGAAATTCTATTAATTTTGGATTCAATAATAACAATGCTGTATGAAATGTTATTTTTTCAGATATTATGCATTCTGTTTTATAATAAAATAAAAAAAAGATACAGAGGTAGTTTTTGCCAAACAAAGTGCTACTCAACTAAGGTTTACTGTTCAAATTAAGCAGATGAAAAATGTGTCAATTCCATTTTAAATGACAATCATAGTGCAAAAACCAGAGTACGTGAGATGCACATCTGAGTTCAGAGAATGAAGTTAACATACAAAACCCGTCAGCGAGCTCTAAAGCTAATGCTAAACTAAGGTGGTATTTACATACAACGACAGGTGAATTCAAAAGACCCCGAGGCAGACCTGGTCTGTAATTACATCAATTAAATGGGAGGCAGTATAAGGTGCACCTTGCGACAGCGGAAACGGGAAAGCGTGGGGAGTCTTTAGCGCCAATTGTCGTAGTTCAACCCAGACGCATAATCATGGCAGTCTCATGTCTCTGCTTCACGTTCTTTGACAGCACTCTGTCATCGGTTTGGAGTCTGTTTTCAGCACTAACAGAGATTCCTCACTCCGAGGCGGGGCGAGGTTAAGCACGCAGAGACCCCCCCCAAAAGCAGACGCCATAGTGTTTCAGGTAGGACGATACCTGTTGACATCACCCAGCCCTGTTGAAACCATGAGTAGCTGCTTCCTGTGAACCGGTCTGTCCGGTTCATCCACACAAATGAGAAGAACACTTCCTACACCATCTCTGTTTTCCCCCATTATACGATCACTGCAAGCCTTTCAATCAGATAGAGAGCTACAGTATGGGCTAAAACGAAACAACATTCTTGGGTTAGTGATAAACAAGAAAAACAATCATTTACCAAATAAAGCAAAGTAAAACGACATCATTAAGATATCTCCACATAATCTTTTCTTTTACTTTCTATTAATTTTGTTATCATAACGTACAATAGGGATTTTATTTCTGCGAGCACAACTGCAAATGCAGGTAATAACCCATTTTAATGTAATGATTTAGACAGGAGCTTCATTTACACAAAACCCCAGGTTTGAGATGAAGGACGAGCAGGAATAGATTGAGCGAAGGAGGGAGGGAGGGAGGAAGAGAAAGCAAACAGGATCTGTAATAATTTGCACATTCATGCATCAGGGCTCACGCCAATTTGTCAGCTCAGTAGACGTACGCTGAGCACAGTTCATCAACCTCGCTCCAGCCCGCAGCGCCGAGCGAGACCATCATAGACTCGGACCTACAGTCAAAGCAGCACATCTGCAAAGCACAGCACTCACGACACGAGAGAACCAAACAGAAGGAAGGAGAAAACATCAGATAAGAGGGGATTTGTCCTACCCTGCAACAGTAATTTACCAAACCGATTCTCCCGAAGCCCATCAGTCCAGATCTGTGTGAGATTAGATGACTCAGCCACGGCCAATCGCAAGCCGGCTCTCAGCGCAGACTCTAGGCTACCTCTTCTAATGAAACTCAAGAGAGAGAGGAAAAGAACACTACGAGGTTAAATCGAACACCATTATTCTGCCGTTTCCCTCCAGGAAAGCAGCAAACTATTAAGTGTGTGATCTGTAGATCTCCTGTGTGTAATCGCTTGTGCTCGCACCTCTTCCTCTTTAGATCCCAGTTACGTTTGTCGGTTTGTTTGGTTTCCTTGTTCCACCCCGCAGGTAGTCAAGTACCCATAATGCCCATCAAAAAATGTCTCTGCAATCCTCTCTGCATGCAGGATTTCTGTCTTGCTGCATACATGAGATTACCTTCCTTTTTTCCCCTTAGTCAATGTCAAATACTTCCCGAGGCACAGAGTCGCTCACTGACAAACAGATCTGGACATGTCGTTTCGAACAGAAAAAAAAAAAAAAAAAACTACCAGAAACCAGGCCAAATGTTCTCCAATAAAAGAAACTCGGTTTTGACATTTTCTGAGGTAAAAGTGAGTGGTGCTTACCCACGCTGCTCGCTGCCACAATGCTAGTGTTATCTGATTTCTACGGTGCTAGCTGGTTGCTCACTGGTAGTGTTAAGCAGTAGTGTCACTACAAATAGTGAACTACTAACGTATGTGTCATTAGGGGGTCATATGATGTTGCTAAAAAGAACATTATTTTGTGTATTCGTTGTAATGTATTTATAGGGTTTAAGGTTCAAAAAACACATTATTTTTAACGTACTGTACATTATTGTTATTCCTTAATGACTAATGACTTATACTAGGGCTGGGCGAATTCATCGATTTACTCATGTGCATTTCTCAATCAGCTGTTTTTAAAATGAGCGGCAGGTTATACACAGAGCCGCAGATCACTGACGAGCTACGCACTATAGTCTACAGAATCGGAAGCGTTTCATTCTTGTCTTTCCCCTGCTGGACTGTGGACAGCTCACTCAGGGCACAGCTAAGGCAAAATAACCATGTCCATTGACAATTGTGGGAAGGGTTTTTATGACATGATATGAAAAAGGGGATAATATTTATCTGGATAAAAAAACACTGGGTGGATATTTATCATTATAGTGCAGTTGTACGCATTCATCCAACACATATTTCAGTTCATACAAGTAAATTCTTGTCAATTTTGCATTCTGTGACCCCTTTAAAGTATGTAGCTTTCATATTTTCATATATCTAAGTGAAACGGGTTATCTAAAAGAAAAATAGGGGCAGAATGTATAAAAGGGGTGCAGCTTAAAAGCCTTACAACTACAAATAGGTTGCTAATAAAATCAGTTTTGAAATTGGAATTTACTGTATAACACAGAATTCGCCAAATATTGGATGAATAAATCAACATGAGGTCACTTATCAAATCACGATACTGCAAAACACTTTTAAAAATAATCCTGTACGTTCTAAATGTCTATGTATGAACTAATGGTGCAGATGCCCCAATGTCGTTCCAACCCTGTGGAAGCTTGGTTCGTGATCGAAGATTGTTTTGACGACGTCTTTCATACTTTTCAGGGTCTTGACAGTATCATTTATTTGGCAGTCAATGGGAAAGCAATCCGGCTTTCATTTAAAGTATCTTAAATTGTGTTCTAAAGACAAGCAAAGCTTTTACATGGAGGTAAGTGACTAAGATTTTCACTTTAGGGTGAAGTAACACTTTAATTTGAACAACAACATTGTTACAGCTTAAAATAAAGTGTAAACTATCTTTATTAAACTAATAAAAATAGACATCTCATCAGCGAAGCCGGTTCTTTGATTAGCGTTATAAACAGAGCCATTGACAAGCTACGCCATTGAATCACCCGCGAAACTAACGCGTAGCTTGTCAGTGATCTACGGCTCTGTTCATAAGGTGGCGCTGCATTTAAAAACAGCTGACGGAGATTTAGCGCTAATCAAAGAACCGGCTTTACTGATGAGATGCGCATAACATATCATTCGATATATATCGCCCAGCCCTGCAGAGCATAATGGAAATACCATTAATTATATTAGAATTTAAATTAAGATCATCTAGTTTAAGTTATTAAACATAAATGGTAAAAGTCTTTATATTTTGGTAATATAGATGTTTTTAAAGAATCAAAAATCATACATTAGCATGGCTCTCATCACATGATTGAAAGCATCTTTCAAGTTTAAAGCTCAGTTTAGAGGTGCAAGACAAGGTACACTTAAAACACGCGATAGAAGCAGTGATGCCCACCTTAGCAAACACCACTAATAATTGACAAAGTAGGGTGTAAAGCAGCCAGAGGAATGGAGGCATGACATCAGAGGGCGGTGATTTCCATAGAAAACTGGCAGGACGGCCGCAGTCGACAATCCAAAGGTCAAGGCATCACAGCAAAACCAAAGGTACAGCTTTGCTCACACCATAGGGAATGGTTAACAAACAAAGACCCACGCTCCCCCAGGATCCAGACAGGATCCAACAGCACAGATCCAGCATCTGTCTTTTGCCGGCGATATGCGAAAAAAAACCACAAGGGACGGTTTCCTCCAGAACTGCACTAAACCCAACGCAGACTTGTTTCTTCCAACGCCCTTTCACTCAACGAGGGCCAGATCAGGGTTCCTCTCACCCCTGACCCGAGAGAGAGAGAGAGAGAGAGAGAGAGAGAAGGGTGTTATGGATTTGCTTGGGTAGATCTGCACAAAGCCAGCTCCATGGGAAACTGCAGGAAGTGCACGACTACAGCGTGTTTTTGCATTCTCTCAAACATCCTTGTTTGTTTGGCTTACACGGAGGCTAGTCACAAATGTAATGAGGAGAAATGCATGTTGACAACACGTCTCAGAGCCTTCGCATGGTGACTCATCCAATCTGGATCGGTTATGTCAACAGACAAAGCGGGCAGCGCAGAGACCCGTCCCTCTTCTGCACGCCCCTCTTATTTTAGCTCTTGTATCATAAATGCATCACAGAAAAACAACAAGAGCCGGGCCATACCGGACCAACTGCATTCCACCGCTAATGCGCTTTTACCTGACAAGGCACCTGCATTCCCCTGAAATTCATCATGTTGTTTCATCAAAACAACAAACTATCATCCCTCGGTCTTATTTAGATAACTTCTCTTAGCAACAGCATATCGTGTCTGGTAGAGCTTTCAGTGAGCATTGAGGATAAGGAAAACATCTTAAGAATGTTATCTAAAACATGTATTCATGTTGTTTTTCTATGGTTTATTTTGGATGTGTATTTAATGAATTGAGTGTCATGTGGTGTAACTGCCAGTGTTGTTACTGTTAACTAAAACCAAAGGAAATAATGTCCTTATATGAAATAAAGATGAAATAAAATAGTGGAAAAACTAAAGTGATTATTAGAAATGTTGCCTTGGTAACTGACTGAAATTAAATTGGTTTAAGCTGAAGTTCTAATAATACTAAAATTGAAATAAATATATTTAAAGCTACACACTTCTTTTATAAAAAAAAATATATGTTATTTAAAAATTATTATTATATTATTATTTTATATTATTTAAAAATATATATATATAAAAATATAATATAAAAAATATATAATATATATATTTTTTTAAATACAAATAAAAGCTAATTAAAATAATAATAATTCAATAATTCTAATAATTCAAATTAATTCCATAATACTGGCAACCACCAAGTAATTTTTTTCCCTCACACCATGAAAACAAGTGACTGCACATCTTAAAGTTTTTTTTTTTTTTTAATCATAAAAAATATCATAAAATATTAATTAATTCATTCTTTTATGTTTCAGGGGAGGTGCAGTTGCCAATTAACATCTTAACCTCGCCATCCCACAAAAGGTTTATTATTTAAAGAAACCTATTGGCCTTGACACACAGTTATGAGGGTCCACAGGGGTCCTGTCTATGACATAATTTTCTGTTTTATGTTCCTGTTTTTGTTATGTTACACAACATGACTTTGATTCACCAAAGACGAATACGATCCAGAGCTTCATTTTTACTATTGCACATTTTTTTTCTCCGCATTTATTTCCTTATATGATGACAATCGCACCACCCTGATATTTTTTACTTAATGCCCCCAAAATACATTTCAAACTAAAACAACTGATCACAGCAGATGAGTACCTCTGAATAAATCAATAGTTCAGGAGTCATCATGCATCTAAGCTTGTCATCTTAGGGCACTCGTTTCCCTTCTGAACAGTTTTTAATTTACTTGCACTTCACAGCTGATTCTCCAGATAAAGCTCAATCTCTAAGCCAACATAAAACAGGGCCCTAAAAATTGATTCAAGTTACATATAGATCCACAAAAGTTGCAATAACTCTCCCGTCACATGTCTTAAATTTAATAACTATTATTACAGTGGGAGTGAGGTTGAGAGTGCTCCTGACATTTGAAGTAATTGTTCTTTGTGGTCTAGTAGTCCATGAAGCAAAGGTCGTGACGTTCCTATGTGTTGCCTTGGATCCTGACAAGCCATCTGCTTGACACAAGGCCGACTACAATAGTTTTTTAAATGCTACACATGAAGCAAGAGATCAAAATATCATAGACAGATCCCAAAGAGGCAAGAAATCAAGCTATGGCTGTACAAAAGCAGCTAACATTTTGAAAAACTATTCTGGTGTAGTGATACGACAGCTTCAGAGCTTTCAATTTCCAGCCAGATTGCACAGATAACCGTTTAGCAACTGGAAGTAGAACTAAATAAACACAAATCTATTCCCTCTTGTGAGAAGCCATATGGAAGTGCTGAAATAAAGTGAAAGCCCTTTTTCTGCCAGCATGAGAAGCACTTGACTTGCCATCTCATATGAATCTCATCCATCTTCCCAGCCATGACGCTGCTCGTTTTATAGCTCCTTTCCCGCTTGCCGGCGATAGCTAAGTCTGACCAAGATGACAAGCCGCTGCAGGGCCGCTCGATAACACCAGGCCCAGCACCTTTAAGCAGCACAGCACTTAGTCATGAGCGAACGGCCAGCACTGTCACCAGATAAGAAAAGAGCTGGCTAGATAAAATAAATAAAAAAAAACGCTCCCAGATGTTTTTTTTAATCACATGATGTAAGGAGATGTGTTTATCATTGCAGCAAGACACACCTCATCTTTTAAAAAAAAAACATTTACTATACTTAAGCTTGCAAATAATATTTGGATGTATTTATGAGTAAAAGCTTTTAAATTACAGTGAAAAAGAGTAGCATTTTGAATTTGGATTGGCATGACAAGGTGAAGCACATGATGACAGAAATATTGTTTTGGGGTAAACTATTCCTTTATTGCATTGACACCAGAGCTATTATGGTTTACTAAAACTAATCCAATTGATTTTGTTCGTTAAAATGAAGCTGAAATAAAAAAATGTAAATACTATATAAACAAATTTATAAAACGTATTGATAAAACCATTAAAAATGTACTTTCACTGAAATACAGCTAAAATAAAATGTATAATAGACTGGATAACAACTAACAACAAACTGAAACAACTTTCAGAAGTTAAAGTTGTAGTAATAAAATTACTAAGATTGTAGTAAAAAAATGAATAAAAACTGAATCGAATTTTCAAGAAACTAATTACAAAAGCACAAACAAAATGTAGTTTTTTCCCCCTTGCAAAACAACATACTACAACAGTATATAAATAACCCTGATCGAAATGTGACACTTAAATGCCAAAGATGTCCAGGGTCCAGTTTTAATTAAAGGGTTGGTTCACCCCAAAATTTTAATTTTGTTTCAACATTAATGATGTTTCAACTACCATACTAATTTACCTATCCTAAGTTTGTCATATTTCAGACTGTATCTGCATGTATATATATATCAATATATACACACAGTGGGTATGGAAAGTATTCAGACTCTTACATTTTTCACTCTTTGTTATATTGCAGCAATTTGTAAAAATCATTAACTGTTGTGTAAGACCCTTTATATGAAACAAAACAATAAACATTTGATCTCAAAAAATGTCTTACTTACCCTCATGTCGGTCCAAACCAATAAGAACTTTGTTCATCGTCGGACTATGAATTAAGATATTTTGGATGAATTTAAAAAGCCATCTGACCCTCCATTGACAGCAATACAACAGAATTGATCCCAGATCCAGAAACGTAGTCAAAAACACAGGTAAAACAGTCCATGTGACATCAGTGGCTCAACTTTAGTTTTGCGACGCTAGAAGAATACTTTTTTTTGCACAAAGAAAACCAAATTAACGTAATTTCTTCAACCATTCTTCTCCACTGACCTATGTCTTCCTCCCTTTTAGAGCGTATCACAACGTATCCGAATGCTTTCCCCTAGTGTCAGAGAAAACAAAAGTTGAGCCATGGATGTCACATGGACTGTTTTACTACTTTTTTGAATCTGGGATCCTTTCAATTGTTTTGCAGGAGGGTCTATGGAGGGTCAGCTGGCTCTCTGATTTTATCAAAAATATCTTCTTTTTTTAAAGCTCTTATGGGTTTGGAATGACATGAGGGTGAGTAAAAAAAAAAAAATAATAATTCTTGGGTGAAATAACCCTTTAAGACTTTACAGTGCAATCTAAGCACATCAGGTTGTTAGGCTGCTAATCAACCAAAATGAAAATAAAATAAATAAATAATACATTTGTCGACTATTTAGCTGTCTAGGTAACTATTGTGCCCCCATCCCTAAGCAAAAGAAACAGGGCCAACTTATGACCTTAAGACTAGTTTGTACACCAACGTCTTGTTGATTTTGCTATGTATTTTATGTAATAATTTGGTCTGTATATCAATTTGATTTTAATTCGCAAGCTCTTGATTCAGTACGATTCTTGATTCAATTCTCGATTTTTAATTACATTCACTGAATATTACGTAGTGAAAGTTTGCAGGCAAAACGTATTTTCTACTTTCAATAGTGCAGTAATGTACAAAGCCCATCTCACAGAGAAGTCACTTTGAATGTAGTTGAAGTAGCTTTTTGTAGTTTGCGAAGTCTGCATTGGGAAATCTTTTATCCTCATGCATCCATTCCTGTTGAGATGACTGGATTTTGAATTTGCAACACTACAACAGTAAATCAGCTTAGAGACCTGCGCAACAGTTGTGCATATTACTCAAACTGTCCCTTCTCTTTCCAGCCCTAATTTTATTCAAACACTGTCTGCCTCCGAGGTCATTTCAAGATGGCCAATTGCTTCACCCTTGTGGTGACTGAATTTGCTCAGTAAGCAACGGGCAGTGTTAAAGGCCACTGCAATGGTAACAAAGTTTCTGCGAGCAGACAGCCTCATCTAACAGCTTCTGACAAGGTGCTGGCCTTCCGGCACCCTGGGCGCCTGCTGGAGTTTTAGCACAGACGTAAAGAGATGGGAAAGTGAAGTGAGATTAGAGGGCCACTGCAGGAACTCATGATAGCATCATGCTTTCACTCGTTCACACATTTGGGCATTTTCAAATCCCCTTCTCTCATGACTGCTCATCTTCTCGTGATTAAACCTGCCATATCTAATTATACGTTAGACGGAAACGACTCTCTCCCTCTATTTCTGCCTGGCAGGTGGAAATGCAAGTCACGGTTAAAGCTACAACAGGGTTTCTAAACGGTAAATGTAACGTAATTTCTTTTTATCTGATGAAGTCATGATCAGGAAGGTTCACTTACGAGTGCCTGCTTGTGCTATTTGGAGCTCTATACTTGCGAACAGCAATGACGTACTAGAGAGTCAATAATAAAAAAATAAAAATAATTAAAAATCTAGTATCTTAGAAGTTTTTATGATATGAAAATTACTTCCAATTCCATATTTAAGAAAAGTTAATATGATGTGTGATCAGTGCTGAAAGTTATGCTTTTAAATATCTTTATGGAATTTTGAAAATGTTTGTTCTTTAATAAATAAAATAAATAAAAAAAGTTAAAAAGAACTGCATGCATTTAAAAGATTTTTTTACATTTTATATATAAAACATAAATTAGTATACAATACTTTAGTGCCACATTTTTGTATTTAAAGTGTAATTGCAAAAAAGAAAAGTTATTTTTTTTCCCCATGTACAAAATAAAAAAAATAATAATTAATTAATAAATACAATGACCCGCCAAAAAACTCACCGTAGCAGTTAGAGAAACAATTAGAAAAGTCAAACCATATGGAATTTCAAAGCATCATATATATTGCCTCATTTAAAACCTTTTTTATTTAAGAAGTTGAATTATTTTTTAAGAACATAACTGATTTTGACATTGTCTTTTATATTCTACATTTTCTGCATGACTGATGGTCACACCAAATTACACCAAAAGACTCAATAAATTAATAATAAAAGCCTAATTTCTTTTAACGTGCCCCTATTACGCCTTTTTAAAGGTGGCTAATATTGCTTTAGGAGTGTCTTAAAACAGGTTTTACATGTATGCAAGGTCAAAAAACACTTTTTTCTCCGAAAATAGATTTAATTTTACCCCATTTCTAAATGATTCGTAAATGACTCGTGTGAAGCAGTTCGAAGAATAAGTCTGTCTAAACCCCGCCTCTCCATGAGCCCTCACTGCTGTGATTGGTCAGATGGCGCAGTCCTTTATGACTGCTCTACCGCTGCAGCGCGTGTCGGAAAACGAAACAACCATTGGCATAACTGTGCCAGCGCAGGATACAGCATCTTCTTGACATGATGTAATCCACGTGGAAATTGTACTATTTGTGGGCGGGTCAAGTTGTTTGCGACTTAAAATGTGGGCGGACATTATGCAAATGTGTTACTTTGTGACGTGTGGCCGTAACAGAAAAAGATTTGAATTGCTGACGACTCGTTTAGGCGAACGTGAGCAGACTCTTTTTTTTTTTATAGACAATAACTTATTTTATATAGTTTACGTTCACATACAGCTACATGACACCCTGCATGAAAGATCATGTTTAAAAAAGGCATATTAGGGGCACTTTAATAACATTATTTCTTCAGTATATCAGTTGCACCACCCTGACAAGAGATTAAATAACTCAGATACAAACCACATGTTCGTTATAGAAGAATGTAATTAAGCCATACTTACTACAGTATATTTCTGAATAAATTAACAGATCTGACAAAGAAGAGTACGTCGTTGACCCATAAAATGGATGCCAAACGAAGCACACGTTTTTAATTTTGATGATCCGTTGACCGTTAGCAAATTATAGCCGAAGGAACGGAGGTATGTAATAATGTTCATCCCCCACAGAGAGGCCTAACAACCAGCTAAGCCCTTTCATACGGCAGTCTACAACCCTTCTCTCCTTGTTTTTTTTCTCTTACCCCCTACCAGGGGCATCTCTGGTGGACATCCTGCAGGAAACGGAGTGCGGCTGAAGGAAAGAGGGGAATCCCAACAATCGCAAAGTAGCGACAAAAACTGCAAGGGCAACTCCAGAGGAAACGGAGGCTGAAAAGTCAAACAAAGAAGGGAGACTGAGGGGGGAAAAAATGTATTTTTTGGAACTCACATACATGAGTGTTTTCTTCCCTATAATATAAAAACAGCAAACACTGGAGTCACCAAAACATGTCATAAAGCAAAAAACTGTGGCGAGTGGGAGGAGGCCGTGGAGACGATCCACTCGTATTTCTCTGCCTTGGTGTGAACCAAACACTCACATACCCAAAGCCCAGAAATACATACGCAAGGAGAAACAGCTTCAGTTTGGCGGGAGCCCGCCATGTCTGTGGGAGGTGAAATTCCTGAATGTTACAAAAAGTTCTTCCTGTGGGCCATCTTTGCTCGGTCTCTGCCTGTCTCTCATGCATTTCCCAGATGCTCTCATCTGTAGGTAAAATGCTGAGTCACCGAGAGCTGCACTCAAGGCCACAGGAGTGGCTGGAGACCGCAGAGAGACTGATTATTGACAGAATGTACATTGCTGATCCGCACGAGCCAATGCAGTTTCTGGGAACAGGCACCAGGGAAAGGGTTGGGAGGCTGCTTTATGAATACATAACGCTACCAAACCATTTCATGAGAGCTTTTGTACATTAATGCCTACACTTGGGCTGCATCCAAAATTACACACTTCCTTACTTTTTTTATATTATATATATATATATATACTATATACATTTATTTAGAGGAAAGTATTTTTGCAAGCAAAGGATGACTATTTTCATGTTTGTCAAGCTTTTTTAAAGCACTATAGAAATAGAGGTGACTTGATTTGAAGAGTATGAAATTTAGAACGCAGTCCTAGCAAACTACAGCAGATAAGCAAAGGTCACACCCAAAGAACATCCAGGAACTTCGTCTCCATGGACACCATTCTTTAAAACAATGTGACAGGCCATTGTAGCAAAGTGCTATAGCAGGCGATTCAAAACTCTCTGACAAAAGATAGCTGCCATCGTAGATGCAAGGGTTGCCTCCCCCTCTCAAAACCCACAACAATGTGTTCATTTTCTTATCAATTCCAGGACATCTAGACTCTACTGGAGCTATCTTGGTCATTTGCAATCATGTTTAATGCAGTAATTCTTACCCCACAGAGACTCTCTCGTTGTTGCCCACTATGATCAAATGCCTCGTGTCAAAAAAACAACAAGGAGGGGGGTTGTTAGGAGTAGATGTCCTCATGGAAATTCGGATACTCATTAGAAAATGCCAGTTTCCTTTCCTTGTAATCCAGACTGAAACAAGGCAGCAATTCAGAGCAGAAGTGGTGTAATCTAGTGAACGCATGCTAAACCAGCTATAATTAGCTCTTTACATTATCAAACACAACCCAATTCTCAACTCAATTCAAGCTCGCTTTTTTCTTCACATCAAACAAAAGGCCTACTTAAAAAGCATTTCATTCCTGCAGCAAATAGCCTCAAAACAAGTTCTGCCTGCCTTTATATGACTTTTAGGTCACTCTGAGAAACATAACAATCCTGTGGAAACTAAGACTATGTCACAATGCTTGTAGCAACCACATTTCAGCCATCTGCTTGTTTTCCCATACAAACACAAAGACTGCAGCCTAAATAAAGCTCAGATTCCTCTGTAAGAGAGCAGACATCTGAACCAAATACTGTTTATGATAAACAATCGTAGGATATAATTAACGCAAGGACATGACTACATTTTACATCAGAAAGCGGCACTTGACCATTCAAACGCAACGCTAGCAGGCTAGGGTTTTGAGGTAGTTTGCCATGTAGTGAAACCATGAGCAACGAAATGTATTTGGCCAAAAAAGTTCAACAAAATGTAATTTTTGGGTTCAGGCGGCCAAATTAGTTATGATGACGCATTTTGACTATGTCATGATCTACCTCACAATATGAATAAGTTACAATTGTTTAAGCATCAGCAGTGTAGACCCACTTTACAGCTACCAAAATAATAAAGCAGCAATACTTACAATTTGTAAAATATGCAACAAATTTAATTTAATTATGAAAAACATTATTTTAAGTTGAAATCATAGACGTAATAACTTTCATTTTATTAAAAGCTATTTTGGTCCATAATTATTGCCAAGGTTGTTGTGCGGTTACTATTGGTTGAAAAGTTGTTAAGCTAAGCTAAAAGAAATCTTAACTAGCTAAAAAGTAGCTAGTTATAAAACGAAATTCATGGCAAAGTTAACTTTCTAAATTTAAACTCCATGTTGTGCATTAATCTGAAATCATCAAACTGATTTATTGAAAAGAATTGACTGGAAAGAACCAAAAAATGATTAATTCTCTAATCGGACATAACTAGTTCCACTTAAATGCAGATAGAAAATATCCTCAGAAATATTGCTTGATGATATTTGATAAAAAAAAAAAAAAAATGATATAAATATAAATTATATAATGTATAAATAGCGCATCTTTGCTCTATGTAGCAAGACGATACACCCAACATTGTTTCAGGGTGGTGGCTAAAGCTAAAGGTTTGTTTAAATCCCAACCGTATGAGTAATAGTGACAGTGATGCTTGCCTTAGCAAGCACAACTAATTATTCAGTCGTGACATGCTGAATTCAAGAAGAAAATGGAACTGGAAAAATAAATGAGAAGGATTAAATTACCAATCACCCTTTCTGCAATGTTTGGCAAGTGGACAGGTCTTATGGGCCAGACGTTTGGCAGATGAACAGTGGCTAGCGCTGAAGGCACAGTAAAAGGGCTTAGATAAATCACAGACGCTTCTGTTTGTGCAAATCACACATATAAAGCAAAGGTGGCAAGCATTTAGAGGGTGTGCTTGTCCAGCAAATGTCCCCATTAATACTAATGTCAAGTACAAATGACTAAATATCACGCTTATTATGACCAAATCTACTACTTCGGCACTAAAATAGCGCATACAATGCCTGCACTGCATAGATGGCTCATGTCAGCAGAAATATATATGCGAGATAAGGTGAACCGGGCTGAGGAATGAGAGATTCAACTCTCATAAGCCCATGACGTTAATCAAGCGTTTCCATCGGTCGGCTCAAAATATTTGTGAAATTTTTGGGAAAACAAAACCAACAGATTGCAATCACGTCTCTCTGTCGACCTGTTCAAAGTTATGAAGACAAGACACAACAACAAATCCCTTCAGTTTCTGCACTCTAATGTATTTGCGTCCACCAAAGCAGATTTCTAGGAGAATACCCAAGCTGCTCTTTTTCATATTATGGACTTTTGGTCCATTATATGACATGAGGTTGAGTAAATGACAGAATTATCATTTTGGGGTGATTTCACTCACTGTGAAGCCATCAACAAACTCAACTTTTAACCTTTCCTCAGAGCACATGCACCAGGAGGAGAAACATGGCAGTTGTGCTTGAAGCCTGAAGAGTTTGATTACATTGAATCCTCCTGCATTCTTCACATTTCAGCTAAGGGGCTCCGAGGGGTCTGCGTTCATAAATGAAAGATCATAGCAAAGAACACATGCCTCACTTGAGCAATTTAGAGTTTCTAGACTTCTGGCTTTGTGACAGGAAGGCAGTGCAACAAGCATTGGCTTTATTAAGCATGTTCAGGAATACAAGCGCATGCCATCCAAGTACACTGTTTAGAGGAACGTACTTCCAGAAAGCCACCAATAGAGAACTTTCTTATGATAAGCACGCACGAGTGATAATTACTCACAGACAACCAAGTAAATGAACAGAATGTCTTATTTGACTTGACTCTTTGTGAAATATATCTGGCAAAGATATCTTAAAGGGTTGGTTCACCCAAGGATTCTGTAATTTACTCACTTTTGTGTCGATCCAAACCTGTATGAATAAAAAAAAAGACAAAATCCAATTTTTTAAGAATTACAGGAACCAAAAAAAGCATTGGGCCCCATTGGCTATCAACTATCCCACCCAATCTAATGAAAAAAGTATTTGGTGCACTATTTGGAGATGACTAATAGTACTAAAGCAATTTTTATTGCATGTCTAATTTTTCAGAAAAAAAGCATAAACGCCCACCTTTAAAAGTTGTAAACAGATGTAAAAATTAAAAGCAATTTAGCCACTAAATGCAAAAATGTAATGAATGGCATCTGGAGTGTGTTGAAATATCACATTTTGTGTTCCATAGATGGAAGAACATCAGATTTGGAATGACATGATGGTGATTAAATGATAATAGCATTTTAATTTTAGGGTGAACTATCCCTGTAAAAGTGCCAAATAATAACTGAAAGAAGTTCTTCTGCTAATACGCAGATGAGAAATGGTCCCAGAGTTTGAGTGAACAGACATTCCAGCCCTTATCATTCATTCCTGATTTGATGAACTTTCATCTGCATGACTTTATCTGAGGAATACGACTCATTTTTACTCAATCAAGCATTGTCAACACATTCCTCACCGTCTGACTTGCGCATTCACTGCAATTCTTGTGTATCTTCCAAGCAGAAGAAATATCAACACAATTCATTTGATATTACGTTTGCAAGGGGGGTTAAAACGTATGCCCCTTAATGCAGGAAGTCAACACATCAGTTTTCAGATAAGACAGTCTGATCTATTGCACATCTGATGTTGAGTCAAAAAAGCACACAAACACCAAATTGAAATATTTAAATCAACATGGACTGTGCCTAGAAAGGAATTCATCATTTAAAAGGATATTTGGTAATTCTGACATATGCATTGGCCAATTAAAAGATTTATATATCATATAAACAATGCAAGCAGCATTATTTTAGACAATATTAAAATTCACTATTTTTTTTTATCTATTAATCAGCAAATCTATCATCTCCGAGCACTGAATTTTGGCCAATTAATTGCCTTACAATATGGAACAGGCTAGTTCCTACTGAAAACACTGTAACATCTGGGGTCTTGAAACCCCGGGGTCTGAGTGGGTTGCATCTTACTCAGTTTGATGTAGCTTCAGCCTACGGCAATATATATATGACACAACTGAACATAACAGATTCGCACAGCTTTTTATAAAAAGTTCAGGGTATGTAAATAGCTTCTCTGGTTGTACTGAACTTTCGTGCAATAGGTCAGGAATAGGCTTCAAACCAGTTCCCCAGCCTGTTCTGAATGTACAGGGAGTAGGTCACTACCAGCTGTTTTTGGAACGTCACCAACTAGAGGATTATTCAACCAAAGTCAAACCTCCCTGTATTCTTTTCTCTCTGTAACACAAAATGTCATTTAGAGCCAAAGCACAACGTTAAAAACAGAGATCAACTGCACTATACTGCCATGCGTCAAAAGCAATGTTGCAAAAATGCTGAAGATTAATAATGACCACTTTTACATGCACAAAAATATCCGATCAAGGTCCAGGTCTATATTTTGGTTGCTTTATTCAAAAAAATGTGTTTAAAATGTAATCTTCACAATCCAAATTAAGTCTTTTTTGAAAATATTTGACAGGTCATTTACTACTATAGTCACTGTAGACAGTAACTAATTAAATAAATATTTCACTAACAAAAAAAAGTGGTATTACCGTAAATGTGAATTTGTTGGATATTCTGATTAATTAGATTAATTAATCTTGAATTAATTCGAAATTTTGGCATAATGCAGTTACGGCATTTATTGTAATGTTTACATGAGACTTACATAAAGAGAATATGATCAAACTCTGAATATTGTTGTGTATAAAGACATCCGCGTCAAAGCATCAAGGCTTTTCTTGGGTGATGCCAGGCAATCATTCACACATCTCAGTTTACACAAAACCTAGCGACGATTATGATTTTGCTGGTTGTCATAAACCAGTTTACCAGAAATTATTTGAAAAGACAAAGGGTAAAGACTGCTCGGAAACCTTGTATTTGCCACACACTGCCTGACAGCTGTAAGGCTGGGTTTCAGAGCACAGATATGAGAACACATTTAAAGGCAAAGATGTAGTAAACTCCTGATCTAGGTGAAGGAATATGAAACCAATTACAACATATCCCATGGAAACCAGTTTTAGTTAAAATAGAATAACAAATCTACATACACCCTTCAATAAATAGCTCAAGTTTGCATATAGCCGCAAACCAGTTTGCTTACAGGATCCCGTGGTATAAGGAAACGTAGAAGGGAAAGAAAAAGACTGGTGCATACCACAGCATGCCTCCCTCTCTCTTCTCTTTCACTCCTTTATCTGCAGCAGCAGTAGTAACCGGCTCAGAAATTCATCAAGATGAGGAATAACAATAATACTAGTCCAGCTGTAGTCCCACAAACATCGGCGTTTCGCTTCTGCAGCTGTCCGATCGCAATCTCTTCTTTCAATGACTGATTGTATTCTGAAAGTTTTCAACAACCTGATTTGTGGTTCTCTTCCCAAACGCAGCACAAAAGACAAAAAGCATCGAGGAAAAGCCAGACTGGAATATCAGATCACAGTTTCTTGTTGGAAAGGAGGGGGCGTTGAAGGAGAGAGAGGGAAAAACAGCTTTGTATCGCTGTGCCTTCCCTTGGGTTCACCACGTTGTTTTTGAGCACTTATAATTTCCTTTGTTGTGTCCAAAACATCTCGAGTTGTCCATGTTCATCACACATTTCAGCCGTCAACGCGCGGTCTTTGCGGAGCAGCGCAGGTCTCGAGCGGAAAAAAAGACTTCTCCCAGCGTAAAGGCGAAATTCAGTGACGGAGCGTGTGTGAATGTGTGTGTTAATGTGTTTTTTTCAGATTCCCAATAATGGCGGCCCTTCTCCCGTTCTCGGTCTCTCCTCCCTCCTCTGTAGTCTCGCGCATGGACACAATTACCGCACACACACACACACGCGCGCGAGCGAGCGAGCTCTCTTACTCACTCACACTCACTCTCTCTCTCTCGCACACACACACATTTTATAATTGTTGTTTTTTCTTATGAAAACAAATAAGATGCTTGTCAGTAACAAACGATCTCCATAAAGGAGAGACAGGATGAGAGAGTTAATAAAAAGAAAAAAAATCGAATAAAAAATTGAATCAAATAGTTAAAATTATTTTTGTAAAAAAAGTATTTATTTATTTGTTTGGTTTGTTGGTTTTAAATTTAAAGGTTAAACTGCATTGCCAGGATATATATCATAAGACTATCATGCTAAGTTATCATTTATTAAGCTAAAAATGTTAAATGAAATGAAGCTGAAATAAAGCGAAATATAAATATTAGACCAAAACATTAAGAAAAAAGATCAAATTTAAAAAGAATAATAAAATGACAAAATAACATACCATTACTAAAACATTACTAAAAAAAAAGTAAATAGAATATGTAAAAATAAAAGCTAATGAATGATTTTTATAATAATATATAAGTATTACAGAAATAATACAAAGCTGGAATATACTATAGCAGCATTATAAATAATACTAAAATAATGTTGGTTGTCACGGATTATGTCGTTTTACTGTTTAAAATTGAATGAAAAGCCTATAAAATGCTATTTAATGGCAGGTCTAACTGTGTCCCAATATATATGTATATATATATAATTCTTCAAATGTTGTGTACTGTTTCTGTAGTTTATGCTTTCTGTTTTATTTATAAATAGGCTTACAAAACTATATGCAGTGTGGTTTTAATATTACAGAAACAAAGGTTAAACCCAGTCATTTGCAGTTATTCAGTATTTATCATGACACAGTTAAAAAAAACAGCAGCCTCTCACACACTGCTTTTGGTAAAATGAAGAAACTGCGAAGGTCTCTGCTCCCACCTCTAGACTGCAGCTGAAATATTTCTAAGTCCCAAGGGCCACTACATTCTTCGCTCTCACAGTTGTGCAATCTCTTAACAATCTGAGCCCCAACCCCCTTCTGACTGTGTGCAGAGACCCTGTCCAAGTTATCTGGACAGTGTTCTGCAGTAGACAAACTTACTACCCTTAAAGAAAAGATGAAGTACAGAACAGAGGTGTGCTGATGTAACACAGATCTGATTCTCCATTTTTATGTTGTATGCAGAATTATGGCAAGAAATGCGTAAAAGGATATCATGCATGTTTTCTGTCTGAACCCACACTGCAGGGGCCACTGTCCAGATGCTATTATATAGATAAGCTGCTGGAATGAGCCTCACAGAAAAGACACATCATAGTAAAATTATCCTTCATAATGTCTTCTTATATAAAAGTCACAATATTAAGTAACATAATTATGTACTGATAGATTATATATATATGAATATATATATTTAGAGAGAGAGAGAGAGAGAGAGAGAAAGAGAGAGGAGAGAGAAAGAGAGGGTATTAAAAGTCATTTAAATTAAGTAAATAAATAAACAACACACAAATGTATAAATGCATTATAAATAAATATATAAAAATGACTACAGCATTAAAACAAACAACAATATAATAATAATAACAACATTATAGCTCAATAATAATAATAATAATATATAATGATAATATAAATAATATATTATTATTATAATTATAATATAATTTTTAAAGCTATTTATGTATCACTGGTTCTGTAAAGGTTGAAATCCCGGTTCAACAAATGTTCATAAAACCTGTCATCCATTTTCTTTTTACGCTTTGCAAGTGTTCTTGTTTTTGTTTTTTACGATAAATATATGTCCATTTATAAACTTACCCTAAGCAAAAGTCATGTCAAACATCGTTTAATTTTACCTTTAAGTCATGTGCTATCCTTGACAGTTCAACCCCGGTGTAAGATTGTAATTGTAGTACGAAACGTCCATTCTCTTGATTTACTTCTATGTTATCATCTAGCTTAGAAAACTACATTACCCATCATTCCTAGCACCAACGGCCTCTGCTTGCATCCTGTCCGGTGAAGATAGCGGGCGGCTACAGAACGGAACTCAGTCTGAGGCTGCTGTATTTCGTAATTAAAATAATTAAACATTGATTGAAATACCTAAGACCACCGTGAACGATAAACACCGAGCACAATGGTAAGTGCGGATGCCTATTTTTGCTTGTCACGATCACTTATTTTGAGTAGTTTGTCTGTCGGTTCTTCTCAGCTAACAGGCTAGTGTGATATATGTCGATTATAACAACACGACCAAGGTCATAAATCAAACTATATAGACACGTAGTATTGATTAGAATATCCAGAAGAAAAAATAGTCAATCTTTCATTATTCTATTTCGGGTCAGAAAAGAAATAGCGCTGATTGAATGAATGAAGCTAAATGCTCGTGGCTAACGTAAGTTATTTGATGCAAGCTTTGTATAATCACTCTGTTATAAATAAATAATTTCGTTTTATGTTAATAACGCAGTGCATAATACATTTACAACGCCAGCGCATGCATATTGAGCTATTCAACTTGTTCAATGCTATGCCATTATTCAAACAGAAAAGCATGTGACATGTATTGTATTGGATGATTTGTGAGAATTATAATATGAGGTCTAAACTTTTCTCCTGTTGTTCTTGTGTAGATCCGCTTTATCCTCATCCAGAATCGGGCAGGAAAGACCAGACTGGCCAAGTGGTACATGCAGTTTGATGATGATGAGAAGCAGAAGCTGATTGAAGAGGTTCATGCCGTTGTGACAGTCCGTGATGCCAAACACACCAACTTTGTAGAGGTACAACACTTACTTTTAACATTTTGTACTCACTTTTAGTCTTAGTATAATTAGTCTTAGTGTCTTAGTCTTAAGTATAATTCTTATAGGTTTTCTTATAGGAACATTTTATATGTAATGTTAAAGATTCTTATCCAGGAAATGTACCATTCAGTTTGTTTAATGTACAAATGAAGGTGTCCTGCATGTTTAACATTTGTTTTCTTCTGCAGTTCAGAAACTTCAAGATCATTTACAGGCGGTATGCCGGCCTGTACTTCTGCATCTGTGTGGATGTGACAGACAATAACCTGGCATACCTGGAAGCTATTCACAACTTTGTCGAGGTAAATAAAAAGCTAGCTTTAAAACGAATAGTTCTCCCAAAAAGGAAAATCTGCTAATAAGAGCCATTAAAGATAAATTCAGCATTGCTGCACTTGCTCATCGATGGATCCTCTGCAGTTCAAACAGCTGATTATAAATGTCACATTAATCCACACAACTCAACAGTATATGTGTTGAGTATGTGAAAATGTTGTCTCATCTGAATCAGTTTGAATAAAACATGCACAGAACAAGTGCTGTTTATGCCATAACATTACAATAATGGGGTTTTCTTGCTTCATAAGATATAAATTGATGGAATGGAGTTTTTGGATTGTGTTCATCTGCTGTTTGGACTTTGATTTTGATGGTATCCATTCACTGCAGAGGAATTATTGAGGAACAAGTCATGTAATGCTACATTTCTAAATCTTGAATGTCACAAGGGTGAGCGAATTTCATTATTTGTTAAACTCTTCTTTGGAGATCTTTTTAAACACACACGCATATGTACGTATACACATACTGTATATATTCAGCTCCCACCGAATAACATCATCTGATGTTTTCTGCATTCAACGAAGCAGCTAAATGGTGTAATCGGCACGCTTCCTGAGTACTAAATTGATTACGTTGCACAGAATCCATAATTAAAAACCTCTCTTATATGGACTTTTATGAAGCGTAAATCAAAATGAGATATGAAAACTCTTAAGGGGAGTGTGGGCTGTTAGCTTTAAAGCCTCAGTAGATTAACTTTAATGAAGGTCTTTAATGTTCAGCGTGATAAATGTGCTTTGCATTGCTTTTTAAAAGTGATTGCCTGCTTGTTCTTCCGCAAATAACACAAATATCTGCATGATCAATGCTGTTAGACTGGGTATGGGCCATATATCTTGATATTTATGTATTATTTTCTGTAAAATAGCTTAAAGGGTAATGCCTCCAATAAGAAGAACCATTATTTTGACACTTTTATCAAACAGTCTCAAAATGCTTAAAGCATGTTCAAAATAAAAAAAATTTACAAATGAAAACATGTTTTTTATATATTTTTATTTATTTGAAATCTTAAAGCATTTAAAACGCTACACAGGGAGCGTGAAGACATCATTGAATCAATTGAAATGAATCACATTTTCCAGCAAGATAGCTTTTGCAATTGATATTTAAATCAGAAACGTGTGACTAAGAAGCAGGCACAAAACTGAACCACTACCACAAGCTTTTGGGAACTAAATGACTAAATTAAGAACTGCTGTAAAATCACTGGCATTATGTAACTTTATATTGTCAACAAAATGGTACTGCATTATATTGTTATTAATAAATGTAAGTGTAATGCTTTTGAGTAAGTGATCTTACTCTAAACTATTCCAATCTAAATGCCTTTTAATGTAATCTGGATAACGAGACCATTGGTGTAATTTTCCCTATCTGAGAGACTAATGGACAGTGGTGGAGGTAACGAATCACAACTACTCACGTTACTGTAATTAAGTAGTTTTTTCGTGTACTTGTACTTTTTTGAGTATATTTTTAAAGCTGTACTTTTACTTGTACTTAAGTACAATTTTGGCAGCAAAATTTACTTCATTACTTTTAAATCATAGTCCGTTACAGAGTACTCGCACATTTTTAAATGATTTTCAAACCTTTGATGCATTTCAGCAGCCAATAAAGATATCCAATTGTAAAAGGACCAATAAAAGCAGTGATATCTAAACCAGGAAAGGCTGACGAAGAACATTCTAACCGGAGCTACTTCTCCATGTTAATGTCTTTGGCGATTCATGTACGCGTGTATTACTCCGCGGCGGTGACGGCCTGACCAGGATAAAATAGTTCGCATATAAGCACTTATTATAAGTGTACCGTAGAGATTCGGGATAAGACAGATCGGCGGCTTGAAAGCAGAATTCATGATGTACGAGCTCATCATATACATTAAGCAAATTTTGAACAAAGAAGTTACACATTGCTGCTTAAGGCCAACGAGCACTATGTTGCGGTTCATGAATATACGCGCGCTGCATCTCCCTCTCTCCTCTCATCCGCCTCCTGTCAATCACACAGTCTGAATGTCCACACGGGATTACAGGTATTCCTCATACATTTAATCATTCCCGTGCAAAAGTGGCTAGCTCTTTTTGGTGAAATTGGAATACAGTCCAGTAATGACAGAAAACTTGCTGCGAAATCTCAACGAGGGCTAACGTTAACACAAACAAATGAACTCTCCTCTCACTCCTGTATTAACTTACTAGTGCGCGCTCAGACTGTGTGCCGTCACCGTATCTCTGTGCTTTTAAAATAGAAATTGTTTCTCTTCAATCCAGTATTAAACTTTGGAAAAAGTTATCAACCAAATAGATCAACGCCAAAATGTTTTGCAATGGGATATTTGTATGATTTGTACATATAAATATCCTAAACTGTATCACTACATTGTACAGACATTAGGTCAAAGCCATCTCACATCACATGTCATCTAAAACAATATAATTGGCTCTTAAGTTAAATTGCTGCTGTTGTCATGTTTTGAATACTTCAACTAAATTGAGGCCATTTGTTTTATAATTTTATTACTGTCTTTTTTGTAATTTAATTCAGTTTGAAATCAAATTTGAAATCATTACTCCTTATGCTGTAAGATTTTGTGACATAGTTACTCGATTTTAAAAATACAAATGCACAGAATGAGCAAATGTTTAATTTTTGTAATGGCAATTGATCAAAATCTTGTGTGTATATATATATATATATATATATATATAAGCCTTTATAACAAATATTGATATATTAAAATACTTATATGGCAGTATGTAGTAGTTTTTCCAATGTTACTGAAAATGGTGCTTGTCATGAAATCAAAAATTACCCTACTTATTTTTTAGTGCACATTATACTATGGGGCCGTTGAATGCTTGAATCTGATTGGCTGACGAACGTTCTGAGGTGTGCAATTATTTTCAGGGAAACGCACGGCAAACGTAGTTACCTGCCAGCTCTCTTGACCGCATTACAGTTCCATATCACTGCGCATAGTTAACTGTAATAATCACACGTCCTTGCACACGCACACCACGGTTACACACTCACACAAAAAACGCGTTGTCAGCGCTACCCTGACGATTTTATCAGTTAGCCTAGTGTAGCAATTTAAAGGCTACACATGACATTTCTCACTAGCGAGATAATAACAGCGCTGCATCTTAAAGCAGACTTACAGTTTAGAGACGGTGCTTCAGAACACTGCTGAGGGACACACAGAAGTAGCATAATTCATACAAGCTTTCTCTCTCTCTGTTTCTCTTTCTCTGTGTCTCTGAAAGAGAGCGCTCTTTCTAATAACGTCATTATTAACTGCATTAGTCTGCTATCAACGGCTCATGCCTCCATTGCCAGCTTTAAAATTACATTTTGGAAGGAGCAAAAGAGTTGTTGGATGAGATGTGGAAGAAATAATCCTACTCACAATAGCGATTTAAGTAGAAAAACCGGACAAATCCCTCGAAATATATCATCTGATCGATGTCTTGAGGTGTGGCAACCGTAGTGTAAGCGGAATAATTGACTCGTTGTCAATTATTCCTTACATATACATATATAATATATATATATATTGTTAGAATAAAAAGTTTAAAATACTAAAGACAATACTAAAACAGTAACACCTTTTGCCAGGAATGCCTAGTGTTTCATACAGTCACGTGACCATGATGAGTTTTGCTATCGCAATACCATGATATTGACAATACGGTTACATCCCTAGTACCATTGTATCTTGCATCGCTATAGATAACAGACGAATATGAATATTTTCTTTCACCATTTAAGCTTAAGCACTCTACTCTGCGTGGTGTCCTTTTTACTTTTCTTCAGCCCCAGTGCAGCTGGGATTGTGGGCTCTGGGCCGGGCCGTCTGCTGTCACTGCCCTGATGCTGATGTTTCGGTCTTGGATGAACTGGAGGAGACTGTCTGGTAGCCAGGGTACAGGAGTGGGAGGAGAGAGCAGGTCATTCAGGTTCTGGTTGGTTTGCTTGTGGCTTATTCTCAAAGGGGGGCAGGACTAATGATGGAGATGATCGTGTATTCGTTAATCACTGCCACTGGGAGAGGGGAGCGCCCGAGGAGGCTGGATGGAGATCATAAAGTCAGCTTGGCAGAACTCAAACAGTTCAAGACCCTATGGAGCAACACATCAACATAGATATATGCAGGCGGTAGTGAAGATGGACCAGAGTTAGATTACAAATGGAAGTTTTTTCAGAAGCAAAAGCAGAATTTTACAGTCACATGAATAGTAATCGGCCTGCTCTGTCATCACAACCTTTCACTGCAACCCCATCACCACAAACTGACATTTTTCTCCACCTTTGAGTGATTCTGTTTAGCATAGTGAGGTTATGAAAGTGGCTGAGTGCCCCCATGATTCTGAGGGATGTGACTATATAAGACATTTATGTACGGTATTAGAATTTATGAAGGTTAAATGTGCTATTCGAGAATTCGTTGTGTCTTATCTTCTGCAAGAACCTTAAACAGATGGGCCGTTTTCCTCGTGTAATGAACACTTATTAACAAGGGGTCAAAGTGTTTAACATCTTCATTTAGTCTGTCTTTTACCTTTATGCTGAATTAATGTTGAAACGACTCCATGTGTATCAGAGCTTTCCCAGTTTTTAGTCTCAGATTCCTCTTGGCGGTCAGATATCACAGTAAGCATTGCAGCTGGAAATGAAGCTTTACTCTTTTTGACCTTTTAAGAGTCATTAGTACAAGGTAATGTCCTACACTTTTCTATGGAAACTGCTCAAATCTGCTCAAGTACAACAAAGCCCATTTCAGTCGTACTTCACAACCACCAATGACTAAACCAGAATTACTCCGCAGCCCTCTACTTCACTGATAATCCTTTGAAATGATCTTCTTTTAAAGTTTAAAAATGCAGATAACTAGCCCGGTTTGCCCTTGTTTTCAGCATTCTGTAGTTGGTTTGTTTATCTGTGAATGTTTACACTTGTCAGATGAATTCGCGATCTCTTCATCACTTGTATTCTCTAAACACTGCAGTCATGCCACTGCATCCATCTATACAGTCAATATTTAATGAGTTCAGTCAAAATGACTTAACAGTGATTTTTTTTCTTTTATTTCGGTTTTGTTGCTGACTTGTCTGTTCTCAAATCTCAGTGCTGCTTTTCCCACCTTTACCCAGGTCTTGCCTTTCAGAGTGTTTGTGGAGAACATAAAAAATAAAATCCCCTTGTGGAGGGTTCTTTGTCAAAGTATTGTCGGCCAAAGGAAAAAATAGGTCATCTGTTTTGATCAGTACAAAAGGAGTAGAATTCTAGGTATATATTTATTTCACTCTGTTAGTCTAGAGCTCATTACCGCCGGTACTATTAGTTGACCTGGAGCACTCAATGACCACTAAATTGTATTCAGGAGGTTACCACAGAAACTGTTCTCTCCTTTCCCACCCAGCGTAAATTGCCGCAATGCTTAATAAAAAAAAATGCATTCCATAATTTTTATGTCTCTTGTGTGCTGCGCCATTCTTCATGCTTGTGTACTTTTTTTAATCAAAGAGGATGGCGGGTGGGGTGGGGTGTCTGGTGCAGGCATGTTGTACATTTATAGCAGTACAGTGGGAGCGTATGGCTGTCATGTCTGCTGTTACTAAGCCGCAGCAATGCCTCTCCGATGCCACTGTACCCTGTAAACACATGCAATGCTCCTCCGGGGACCTCCCTGTTTAACATGATCAAAGCGGCAATGGTACAAAATGCAATTTGATGCGACAGACTCGCTTTTGCACACGTTAAATTTATAGTGTGTGATATCACCGCATACAGAGGCTGATTCAAGCAGAACGTGAACGTTGTTTTTCATTTGCCACTTTTGTGCTGAAAAAAGGGCCAACGTCAAACCTAATTTGGTATATTTTACTTTTTTTGGAGCACTCTATGTAGAGAGATCGGGAAATCTCCTCAACCGCCATCAGCATGTCCCGCATCCACTCGGATGATGTGACGGCAGCCATAGTGCGCCAGAACACCCACTTCACTTTAGACAACTGCTTTAAACAGACATTTAAAACTAGAATACGCACTGCACCAGATTCCCTCCGATTGAACAGATGCCGAGTGACAGCGCAGACGATTTAGTGTGTTAAACTGCACAACAAACTCAGCCCCCCGGTGTGCATCTGTAGGTCATTTCAATAATAACACACAGAAAACAGTAACGGGTTCCCTTAAGGAAGACTTCAAAGTTTTCAAATTAGTTTAGCACTTTTGTGAAAGAAAAAAAATAATGAGAGACAATGATCTCTGCCCTTTACCTGTGCTCCCATTCTCTACTGTGATTTGACAGAAATAGAGGAGGTGACTAGATGAAAAACTGTTGGCTGATTGCATCTACCAAGCGACAGCTAAAAATATGGCTGCAGTCTGATAGACAGCAGAGGTTGGCACCTCTATTTCTCCAAAAGTGCAACAAACACACACTATCCATCTGTGAGGAGTATTGATTGCGGTTTTGCATGTCCGTCACACAAGGTGTTTGTTCATTTCCAGCACGGGCTCTTCAGGTATGAGATTGCTGTCAAATACGTGGCCAAAACTGATTTTGAATGCTCCGAAAGGCTGCAAAAGATAGTCTGTTAAAGTGCTATTTTCCCAAAACCCAATGCATTTCACAGCTATAGCTAAAATTGGAGTGGTTTCGAAATGCTGAGGATTTTAAAACCATCCAACACAGCAATTTGACCTATAAGCAACAAAAAAACGAATAGCGTTTGTATTTGCTCCCAGCTGCGCAGCTTAAATGTGTTAATTTGCAGACCTGTGCTGTGTGTTTGAGGAGAGCGATGGCCCACAGCACGACTGTATCCCAGATGATCTCTCTGAAAAGAGTCAGGGTTTATAGGGCTGCGAGCACTTGATCGTGGACCAGAGCTTTGGAGGTATCCAGAAAAAACATCAGTGGATTTTAGGTCAGTCCCTCTGCTGCCCCACACGGAGAGGAGGCCAAGAGCCTCTCTTGGCCTTTAATGTTTAATCAATAAAACCCACCCAGCTTATGACTACAGGCTAAAATATTTTGGCTGAAAAAACCTGCATGCATCTGAAAAAAAGTGATGGGGAAAGGTCGATAGATTTTCCTCCCTCTGCAGGTGTGATTGATTGTAACTGACCGGTGCTGGGTGATTCAAGACTATAAAAGCTCAGCCATTCATTAAAACACATCAGGTGCCAAACATCTGCAATGAAGGAAGATGATAACAGATTAGACAGGAGGAACGTGCTACATCTGACCTTTCCTATGGCATATTTTGTTTTATTTTGTCTCCTTGGCTTTGCTGGTTGGTTTTTATCACTCTCTCTTTCATGTACTTCATACTGCTATTCTTTCCTTTCGAAGCACTCAGGCATGTTTGTGTCTGAATGCAAACGCGTTTTCCTGCATAAGTAGTTCTCGTATACACCATTTTGTCCTCGTACGTCATTATTAGCAGTTGGAGCTCAGAATAGAGGATTAATTATAGGGGTTTTGTAGTACTTTACTGAGCACAGCTAGAGCCCATTTAAAGACTTAGCGAGCTGGGGACTTTCCAGAAGTCTCTCATTTAATCTTTTCCATGAGAATGCTTTTTTTCCCCTTCAAATTTAACATATACGTACAGTTGCGCTGACTAATTATAACTACACAGCAACGAATGAGTCGCAGTCACCCACACAAACATACACACAAGAGAAAGCAATGATCAAAGCAAGCGCGTCGCTCTGAAAAGGCCTGCTTTAGACTCATTTTACTAAAGGCTCTTAAAACCTACTTAGCATGGGGGAAAAATACACAAAGCATTAGCCCTCAGAATGCCAGGCATATGTTATTGTTGTCTTGATTGTTTCTGCTTGTGTATGGAACGCTGTAAATATACTCGGCAAAAACAAATCTCGGCGATAGATTTACAGGAACGGCATATAGAAAGATTTGCATCGGATTCGTAATACTAACCCAAATTACAGCCACTGTATCCAGTTCTATAATGATAAAATAAACGGCGCTCCAGGCAAGGAGAATATAAAGTCTTGTTCATCGATTTATATTTAAAACTATGTAATCCTACACATAAATGTTTAGCAAGCTTTGTTTCACATTAAACATCTGTTGTAGGCTATTTTTATAAGAAGCTAAAAAAAAAAATGTCCAAGAGGATCTACAAAGTAATTCTAGTCACTGTCAGAAAAAGTCAGCCTGCACACAAAAATACTATTTAACATCTCCAAATAATTTATTATAATTTAATTTAATTATAAATCAATAATTTTGTTGGTCTAACATTTACCGAGCAGCGGTACAGTACGCCATAATAATCTAGCAATGTCTCTTCATCATGACTTTCATTAGATTGTGTCTGAGTAAATTCCACAAGGTGACAGATCAGCCATGCAGAAATGCCCTTGCTGAATTAATAGGTAATAGCCTAACCTGAGTTTCTAATATGGCAGATATACTTAAAGTAACAAATATCATTTATGAACAGACTGTACAGACACAATGTACTATCCTCTTACTATTCTAATGATGTATTGCAGTACTTACTAAAATTGGCTTTCGCCTTTTAAAGTCAAACCGCAGTGCAAAATTTCAGGAAAGACAAAGTCGATGTGTTCAAATGACAAACTGACCCCAGATAAAAAATGAAGAGTTACCGGAACTAAACGGTGTGAGTGTCACCAACAAACTAGCATGGAGAAATCCACCACGGAATCACTTTAACACCACAAGTGAAGCAGGGGACAGATTGACTTTCTCCATTTAAGTGTATTATCTTTCAAACCCATGGGTCGTATTGGGCAAGTTGCAGACATCAACTCTCTGAGTAGCTCTCAATTAGAAACCAATACCACAACTTACTTAAACTCAGGAAATAAAAAAGGAAAGGAAAACTGAAAAAGAGAGGGTAAAGATGTATTGCTCTTAGTAAACATTGTCAGGAAATACTTTACAGAGGATTAAACTCATACACCTTACTTGATATGTTTACATTTTAAATATAAAAGCATTTTTCTGCTGTAAAAAATCATTTTTTGTGTCAGTGGGTAAGTGCCATAATATTGTTAAGTCAGTGGCCAAACATTTTGTTTTAAATCTCTTTTTGTGTTCCATGTTTCTAACAACTATGAGGGTGAATGAACACTGAAATTTTAATTTTGGAGTGAATATCAATTTAATTAAGAGTTGAGAGAGTCAGCTTCCACAACAATGCATTTGGTGTATTTATATTCTGAGCTTTGCCGTAGCTTTATAAGTGCTCTTTTTTTTTTTGAGAAGATAAGCTGCTGTTTTTATAATATGACATATGACATATATATGACAAGTGTATTATTTGGACATGTCATTTTGCATGTTGAGTTGTACACCAAGAGCATTTGTCCCATCTTTAGCACAGGCCAAGGTAAACGCTACAAGCTGACAGATTGCTAAACTAAAACAGTAATTGACTAAATAAGCAGACTGATAGTTTTGACCCCAAAAATATGGCCTTGTCTTTGTTCTCTCATATTCCTGGTCACAGTCTCATCTCACCTGATCTACTTGCCGCTGTTATTTGATGTCTGTTAAACTAGGCTGGGTCAAGGCCAAACATGTTTCTGAAAATATATTTTGACACGAAACATTGTGCCATTTTTAGCTGTGATGATCAATGTTTTTCTGATCAAGAGCAGTCTCTGGTCTTTTCAAACAACATTGAAAGAATTGCAGTTACCAAAGACAGCATCTCTGCCTGGATAAAATGAATGCCTTTGACATCAAAAACAACACCCTATGAGAAATGTATCAAAGGGGTTTCAAAGACAGTGAGAGGAGATATCTCACACTCATCAGATTTACTGAAGAAACCCAACCTAAGCCCAAGGACGCTTCAAGGGGTCAAATAGACAAAGCATTCTCATCATCCATTCTCCAAACTGCGTATCTTCTGTAGGGTCCAAGGAATGATGCTGGACTCGAGTCTAATGGGCCAATGGTGGGGAACACCCTAGACAAGTGAAAATTCAAACAATTTTATGCTTTCAGCATATAGCCAACTTTTTAGTCATTATCAACTCCTACATACTATTGATCATACCATGAACTGCATGCTAGTCAATGTGACCCTGGTACATCTTGTTATATTACTATACAGTGTGTGCATGTAAGCCTATATTATATTTAAGTGAAAAATTAAGTGAAATGAAACTCTTCACATATTTGTAAAGTTTCATTTCACTTAATTTTCAATTAAAAAAAAACAAAAAACAGATTAAGTTATTTTGTCTCTTTTGGTTGGTATGTTTTCATATATGAAGAAAGATAGCAAATACAAACAATTTGGATTTTAGAAGCACATTATATCAAATAATTTGTTTGAATATGACCTAAGGTACAGTTTAGCCAAAGGTGGAGAAAAAAAAACCCAATCACGTTCCGCAAAAGAAAGCAAGTCACACAGATTGGCAATAACATGAGTAAATGATGACAGGATTTTTCATTTTTGGCTGAACTGTCTTCTTAGTCCTTACAAGAATGAAATTCTTTGTAATGTTCAGGTAATGTCTGTAAAAGAAAGATATTTTCGATAAACGCAGCATAAAATGGCTGAAGTTAGTTATTGTGTCTTTAAAGTCATTGTATTCATCAAAGCAGACTTCTTTCCCCTTAGCTGATCTCTTACAGATACGATTGCACGCCTGAAGCAGTCACCTCTCTCACCGAGGCGATACAGTGCCATCTTGTGTAAGAATATGCAGTTCACCCCCTACATTCAACACAAACTCCTCTAGATGTCTAAAACCTGAAACCACACAATAGGCTTCCGCTGAAAGATGCGGTAACATCAAACATTTGAAGGTTTTTTTTTTGTTTTTTTTGTAGTGCTGGTTTCTTTTTTATCTCATCTTCAGACATCAAACATTTTGGGATTCTCCTCTTATCTTGCTCCTATTCTCTCCTTTTGATTCGATACAGCATTATGAGGTTTTTATGAAAGAAACACTAGCGCTTCGACATGTTTCGCAGGAATGGTAATAGCTCTGGCTAGGAAATGAGAAGATAAGGAGCGAGAGCATACATTAGTGCTGTGGTTATACGGTGCGTATGTTTGCCTTGTTCTTTTAGAGAGGCGTTTTCCAATCATTATGCTGTAGCGTCTATGTATGGTGATAAATAAGATGTATTGTGTTTTGCCTGGAAATCAAGAAAGAGGAAAAAAAAAATGGACTGGAATTAGATCCAGAGTTATCAGGTTCCATTCAACAGGAAACGAGGAAATGTTTTGGCTTGAACATTTTCAACCCTTTGCAACTCCCCTCTATCCAGTCCTCTCTCTCTGCCCTGCATCTGCACCACAGCGCCTCTGTAAATCAGGCTTAAGGAGTCATGCCACTGATGGACTCTATCAAAATATTATCACAGGCCTGCACACACTCTTACACAGGATTACGACTGGACCGTTTACATGAACAGCCTCGTCCTGCCAGAGACAGGTCACATTTACTGCACCCACGTAAATATTTATGTCTTACAACAAATGCACTTTTTGGCAGTGCCCACTATCAAAATGATCTAAACCTTCAAAACTTTATTAGGAAAGAGTGAAGAATCTCACCAAGGCTGTGCAGTTTGCTCGCACTCCAAAATCTAGCCGTTTTGTTTTTGCTTCAGATGGTGAAAGGAACGACCGTGACGAGATCATCAACTCAAGGTTAATGTGAAGAGGAGTTGGTGATATGCAGCTCCAATCTAGGCCCACTCAGCACTGCTGCCTTTTCATTTCTAGTGTTCATCTTGTTATCTGTAATTGTTAAGGGATGAGAAGACCAAGGCTGGGGCATTGGCTGATAAGCATTTGTGTGACAGCTTTGCAAATTGATGCTTCTGGTCCAGTGCTGAAGGCTGCCGGCTGAGGATTGTGGGTGGGAAAGTGAGCTGCCTGGGCATAAGACAATACAATTATGAAAATGATCCATTTCATAATGTGTCTTTTAAACATTGACTGATCATATAGCTACAGCGGTGGTGGATGCAATAAGCGGACGGCAGAATGGGGTCTATTTGCCTGGAAACCTAAATGTAAATATAATGAAGGAAGTGTGCACACCACGAGAGAGGGAGTTTAAAGAACATTGGTTTAAAATGTTCTCATTTCATAGCCACCTCAGATTGGCAATAAGCACTACCAATGATGTTTTATTCATCTACATAAGTGAGAGTCAAGCCAGTCCCCACTGAAATATTACAAATTATCATTTATATTGCTTCATTTTGTTGGTGGTGGAAAGTGGCTCTCTTTAGATCTAGTGTAGAGGAGACTGGATAGAACGGCTCAGCTGCGGTGGGAGCTTTAGAGGTCACTAGGATGACAGTGGGTTGGCATTAAGGAGATCATTGAGAGATGTGTTGGAGTATGAGAACAGCAGAATGTGTTTGCTCATTCATGCACTATATACAAGAGACAGTGACCACACAAAAACTAAAGAAAATATGGAATGATAATGTTAATATGAATTTAAACTGCCCATAGGTGGAGTCTTAATATCATTCATTCAGCCTACTGATTCATTCAGGAACAGAGAAAGTGCCTGTCTTTATCAACTTGGATTTGATTTGTGAAGCCCGCCCACCGTCTGTTTGTAGGACTCTGAAAGTCTCCCTATGGTTCAACAAGAGGCACATATTAAGTCGGGACACACCAAGCTGACAGAATTTGTTGTGCCACGCCATATCCAGTATATACAGCAGAATAGATTCTATTGTATTTTGGCACATTGCACCACACCGCCCTCCTCCGGTGTAGACACGGTGACAGAGGTAAGTAGCCTAGGTGCACCTAACTTTTGTGCTGGTGCACCTAAGAAAAAAAAAGTGCAACCAAAGGTTGTACCAAGGGTTGTAATGGTATACCAGTATGGCGGTTTATCGCGATATTGACATGTATGATTATCATATCGTGCACATTTGCTTATTACCGGCTTTGAAAAAAAATAAATAAATAAAACACAAACACTGCCATATATTGTAATTCGTTATTCTGTGTCTCTGTGTGAAAGAGCAGAGCCGTTTCGCCTATAGTATATCTAGTACACACAAGTCCACGTGATGCTCGTGGTTTTTAAAGTGTCTGCTGTCTCACTCACTATGTGAAGATGTGAACACATCAACATATCCAAAGCTGCTCTCAGTGAACACTTAATGATCATTTTATAATTTTATTAAGAAGAATAATCATCAAATACACTAACTGAAAACTCAAAGGTGTTTAGTACAACATGTCAAAATATAAAAAAAATTTGGTTTAGCCTGAAGAATTAAAAGACTGAAATATATTACTGCTATTAAATATATTAGCTTTTTTGCCCATGTTTTAATTTAGTAGACCTCTCGTATAGAGAAGCAAAAGTTGTTTTATTTCACCTGATTGTATTTTCAATAAAATATTTTGTATTGAATTATAGAATCCAGACGAATTATATCAGACAACCCATCCAAGTTATAGCCACATTTCAGTTACTTTTACATCCATCCAACATGACCCTGCACATATTGCTCTCATATATGTGTTAAAGAATAAGAACAGCTTGATTTATTCTTGTCTAATATAAAGAGAAATAACTTATTCCTTATTTTGTTCAAATGGGAAATGCAA